>JAXCEF010000144.1:0-115585 GCA_037178605.1 Colletotrichum euphorbiae
CCCCCCGGGGAAAGCGGCGTCGCTTCCGTCAAGGCAGGGCCTTTTTTTTTTTATATAAAAAAAAACTTCCCTGGCTGTGCCGTGAAGCTTTATTTGTACTCCGTGCTTGTCCCGTAGTTCTCTTCTGGAAACCCATGCATCGTTCGACGTACCTCAGCCTTCTCGCGCCGAACGAGGAATCTCGGGTTCCTACGCCAATGGTAATTAAACGGGACAGATAAGAGAGGTCCTCTAGGCAGAGGTGCGCGGAATGCGGGACTGGGAAGAGGGAAGGGGGGAGGGGTGGTAGATGTGCGGTCGAATTTCCGTAGGGCGTGTGTGGCTTCGTCTTCGTCTTCTTCTTCTTCTTCTTGATGTAGGCAAGTGCAATATCCGTAGTACAGAGTCACTTGTTCCTGGAGGATTGATCGCCTGTTCCATTGGTGACGACCCGGACCCGACGGTTTCCTGGCGCTCGAGTTACACACGAAAACAGCCTTATAGGAGTCGGCAGGCAGGGCACACTCTTGGGGAGGTCTCTTGAGACGAGGTTTTAGATTGGACGAGCGGGGGTTGGTTTCTTTTCTTTTCTTTCTTGGGGGGGTTTTTTTCCCCCCCCGGTGAGAAGTGGATTTCCGTTCAAGGTAAGTAGTGCGTACACCGCCACACCGCAACCACCCGTCGATTCCTTCGTTTGAAGCGAAACGAATGCGGGGGTTTCGTTCGTCTTCACCATGCATATGATGATAACACTTGACCAAGGTTTTTTTTTTTTTTCTTTTTCTTCATTACACGCCTTTTGCGTTGCTCGACGCGAGACCAGGCGCAGCGCGGTGCCGGAGGATCAAGAAGATGAGGCGGTGGCTTATGATGATGATGAGGAGGAGGAGGAGAGAAATCGACAGATTTTTACAGCAGCCAAGCAAGGTACACTGTTTTACGATGCGGGATGGCCCCCCCGCTGCTGTCAGTTCAGCTCAGATGGTGATCTCGCGTCGTTAGCGTCTTGTCGCTTATTTGAGGATCACTTGGCTTCTTAGGGCGGGAAAAAACAGAAGGCGGAGCGGGAATCCAACAATTCCGTGTGTTTCTTCCTCTTTGGTATGTAGGAGAGGTGTCGGAAAACGGGAATTGGTTCGCGGCAGAGCTACTGCATGGCGGGAATGGTAGAGTTTTTAGGTCTCGCAGAGGGAGACGGGACGGCGATGGGAAGGATGGAAGGGAAAGATTTCCATCGCTGAGAAAGAGAGAGAGAGAGAGACGTGTTGAGACCGTTTAGTTGGGGGGGGGGGGGGGGGGGGGGGGGGTATGACTGTTTTGTATCTTGCCAAGACAGAGAGACAGAGACAAGAGCTCCCCGGCTTGCATTGGTCCTTTTGCACAACAGCTTCCTTTGAAAGCTACCATTGCTTGATTTTGGGATAATGGAATTCATGATGGCGATGGGCGGTAATTATGGCGGATGGGTCACGCGCGCAGCTGAAAGGCGCGGTTACGGGGTGGCGTAGGAATTGGCGCTTCATGAGGGGGAGCATCACAGGCGTAAAATAAGTGAGGTCGTTCATGCGTATCGGAGGCGCGGCCAGGGATGTCGGGGAAGTATCATCAATCATATCATGTATGGGCGGTGATGGGGTGTCGTGTCACAAAAGCTGTCACCGAGGCCCAGGGCAACGAACGTCATACGAATTGCACCGATGCAGTAAGGGCAGGTTTTTTTTTTAAAATAGACTTGGTGGAAACTAGAGGGAACTAGTCCATACGGGATCAGTTCACGGAGCAGCTTCACCACCACCCCTGGTTGTTTGGGTTCAAATCCTGGCGGCCCGGGGTATCATGGAGAATGTGTTTTAGCAGAGGGGAATCGGAGTTCGGTGATGTCAATGGCGATGACGGCGATGAATTTCCCGAAAGTCTCCCATGTTGTCGACTTCCGGTTGATAGTGATCGCTGGGTACGGGGTACAGTGAGTACAAATGCAGTGAAGATCCTGGAGGATGGATGCGGGACCGAGTTGACCGAGCACCCGGCCGACCGACAGCCCGCCAGAGCGTCTACTGACCGCAATCGACCGCCGAGCAAACGAAGTGACGTGGGGGGGGAAACAGGATTTGGAGAAAAGCAATGATAGGGCTGAAGCATGCGAATGAAAAAAAAAAAAAAAAAGGTTTGGTCTGAGACAGGAAATAATCGGAGATGCACCTTTTGGGCTCAGGAATGTGTCCTGCCGGTGAAGTGGGGTCCGTTTGTGGGACCTCCTCCCGTCTAAGGTAGGTAGTTCTTGTCTGGCCGCACCACTTCTCCCTCTCGTACGTACGTACGAGTGAGTGAGTGGTGATGGGGTCTTGTTTATACCATGGCCGATGCCTCATATTTCGGAGAGGAAATCTTCTTCCTTCTGCGATACTCACGGGTTGAAATGATGGTCGGTGATATGCTGATCTCGGAACGTGTTATACGCGGATGGTTGGGAGTTGTCTCCTGCCGAGGCAGGTGTTTAGACCGGAAGACCGGAAGAGGAGCCATTCGCGTCAACTATGAACTTTTTTTTGTGACAGACTTCGTTTCTACGGAATAAAGGTCACCGTGATTGTCCCCGCCTGATGTACACACATACATATACTCCTTATGCCCTGCAGTGTCTGAGCTGTTGAAGCCAAGATTTGAAGCCATTTTCAATACCATTGTTGTTAACGATCACTTATACTCTCATCTTTTGATACTGGAAATGGCTTCAGAGGCCCTTTGGGATTACATAAGACATTCTGCCGTTTCGTCCTGGTGATGGTGACACGGCAGGATCCGGGGTAAATCCCAGCGACATACCGCGCTATCTATGACGAGCCTTCACTCCAGCATCTCAGGAAACAATATCGGGACTCGGGTTACGCCCAGAGAACTTCGAGTCATCGAAAGATGCTGGAATATTGACTATTTGCGTGGACGAACACGAAAAAGGTCGCACCCGGGATAAACGCGCACCGTCGACGTTGGAACCGTCCCATCGACAGTCTCGTTTCCTGGACAAGCTCAGTGTTATTCGCACTTGTGTATGATTTTCACCCAAGGTCAAACACCACGCACGGATATGGTTTCAACAGACCCCTCCTCTGTATCGTGAGTACGAAGCTCTTTCCCGAGGGAATCTTCATCCGAGACTTGGACACCATCCGGGCGTACAATTTGCGACATCTAGGGACCCTCCGCACCAAGTCACGTACCTTTGGGCCGCATGACTTTGGGGAATATTTGTCACAAAGAGCTCTCCAGATCGAGGATAGATGGAGGATTTTTTCTTCCCAGTAAACGATTGCTCAGAACCTATAACAGTTGTTTTCCCCGGTGCAGAGAATTTGCGCGGTGGCCGCCGCGGCCATGACCGCGCTGGGCGACCCAAATCGTCGAGCTTCGATACAGGTTTATTTGCCAACTTGGAAGAGCAGAAAGACGACCGGCAACGTGTAGTACAGGCGGCAAAATCCATCGGGGAACTCTTTGGAGGAAAGTGGAAGATGCCCCTGACTATAAACATTGTGGCAATGGTGCCGCAACGAACCGACGAGACTGGCAACTCTGACAATCTTTGGATCAAAAGATTTCACAAGTACGCCCCTGCAAGGCCGATGAGGGACATGCGTAGCTGTATTACGGTGACGAAGACAAACTTGAGCGCCTGCACTTGGGAAAAGATGAGACCCTGCGAGTTCACGGCTGAGGTGGACTTCGGCGTCTTGATGCGAGCCGTGTATAAGGATCATTGCGCAGACAAATCAATAGGAAAGCCACCAAGAGCGATATCCCCCTTTAGCCCGTCAAGACATATGTGGCTGACAAAGAAACTCACAGAATGACTGAGTGATGCTCGTCCTTGGTCAAATGTTCGTCCGCGTATCGGACCGAGTTCTCTTTTGACGAGACGTATCCATGGTTGACACCCGAGCTTTTAGGACTGTAAAGAGCAGGAAATATTGAAGGCAAGGTACCTGGACTGAAGGCGCGAAAAGAAACCGTGACATACTGTCAAAAGCCTTCAGACTAGGTCCTGGGGCCACGACCCAGACGAGTGTTCTCTCTTCTTGGTATGAGGCCGTTACACGTCAAGATTGGACATGCCGCTCCATCATCGCGTCGCTGAGAAACTGCGCCTCATCTCAGAACAAGGAGCGTGAACAGCAAAACAACAGCACGGAAACCTGACCGCATCCGCACCCGCGCCACAGAACCTCGCAGTGATATGACCGTGTGGTAATCGCACGCCCGGCGTGCGCGATCGCTCTTCTCAGCCTTGGAGAATACCGACAGGGCCCAGAACAGTATCAAGTGCTGTTGAACCTCATGCCGAGCTTGAAGTTATTAATAGCTCGCTTGTGTTGCGTTGCAGCACATGGTCTGGCGAGCTGATATTAACGTACATGAAAACAAGCTGACTTTGACCTACACCTCATCGTGCTGGGAGAGCCATCTACGGCCCTTTTGGCGACGGGCCATGCACGCGTGCGGTGTGGTCAGGCTACGTGAGACGGGCTCACATGCACGATGTCCCGCGGGATGCGAGAAGGCCGTGATGGATGTGGTGTGCTTGTAAGGCACTTCTTAGTAACCTTTATATCTGAAACAAAAATAGGGTCTTTTCTATTGTCATGAGCCTGAAGGTAGGGGTAAGGGCGAGTTGTAGAAGGCAACTGTCGTATCTAGTGAAAAAGGCTAAGCTCGGTGATCTCGGTGGTTTCGGTGGACATCTCTCGAAGTGAGGTTCGCTGCTCGCGGAAATCGGGTGCGGCGGGTCGAAGCCGCGCCGAGATCGGAGGCGACCCAGTCATAGCGGGGTTCTGTACTGTGGATTCATCATTCATTAGTTTGATTTCACCGAGCTTCTGTCTTGTCCTTAGAGATGGGAGCTTTATCAGTCAACACGATCATTGTCAATTTCGTTCGACATGATCATTTTGACAATTCAGAGAGCTATCTCATGGGTCTCGGACAGCTCCTTAGTTATTTTGTGGGTGACTGTAATGAGCCAGCCGGTTTGAGCCAGTCGAGGGGTAGACTTAGAGAGACAGGACGAACGGGAAGAACTGCCCGGCGGATGATGGGAGTCGGGGGTTGTTTTCCGGTTGATTGATCCGAAGAGGAAATACGCAAAAGGCGACATTCGGCATAGACGTCAATCACAAGGGCGAACGGGGAGAAGAGATATGCGCCCAAGCAAGCAATGCCTCAATCACCCTAACGCCTTGGAGGCGCTTCAGCAGCTTTTCCCCGCACGAAGCTCTGGCAACATGTGGGGGACCAGAACAGAGGCACCACGATCAGGACACACACTCCCGCAGCATAGTGACGTGGGGGGGATGTTGCTAAGTCTTTTTAGCCCTTCCAATCACACGCGTCCCGCGCACATTCCCGATCCCATTTCCCTCCAATGACGATGGCGATTCGGCCGCAACCAGAAGGAAACGAGACCGGTCTAGTCTCTAGACAAAAGCAAGCGCATGAGACCAGCATGTCAGGCACTCTGTAGCCAGAACCCTGGTCTGCCAATGCCACATGCCCTGCAAGCACAGACTGAGATGCGGACGTGATCACTTTTTTTGCTTTGCTTGCAGTCGGCTTCGCGTGCTGCAGAAAACTCTGTTGCAGAAGATTGGCCTTCTTCATGCATTCCAGAAGTAGCGTGACCGGTGATTCTTCAGGCGATAGACAGCAAGCAGTCTTTGCTTCCGCGCGCTCGCGCAAACATTTGGACCAGATAAAACTCGCTTGAGAAGAAATTCGTATGTCAACAGTCAGCTTTTTAGCTCAAGCTCCAGAGCCGATATAGGATCAGAAAATGACTCCATCCGCAGTGAGTAGAGGCCGAAATGAGGTCCGAGGTGAGGAAAATCAGCCCCCCCTCGGGGGGCCGAAGCTATATCCATGAAGGTCGATTAGTCGCGGTACTGACAAAGACCGCAAAAAGACTGTCACAATTTGCGAGAGTTTACTGCCAAGAGACCGCAGAACAGGAGGACTCTCAGCTGCAAATATCCAGAGCTCTTGTGGAACCTCTACTTTCCATCCTTGCCCACCTACTGGTCCCCGGAACACTTTCCTGTGACCATCTCGGCTCGGCTACCCTCCCGCTCTCGCTCGCGGCTCGCCCTCTGCTCTGCCTCTCTCGATACCTTGCGTAGGGAATTTTTTTTTTTTTTTTTTTTTTGCGGTGCTTGACTCTTGCTTTGACAAGTTCCTTCCCACTCCTCCCGTCTGTCCCGCCCCCTTCTCCTCATCCTCCAACAAGTCCCCCTAAGGTTAGTTTGCGCTCAATTGCCTTTTTGCCTGTCGCAAACTTGCCCCCTCCTCCAACACCACGTCCTACTATTGTTTTAGTGTCTTGTTGTGGCTTCGCGATCGTCATCGTTAGCCTCGAGAAGCCGCAGCTGTCAAGCTATCTTTCCCCATCAGGCTCTTCACGCCGCCCGCCGCAGCAGCATCTAGCACAACCAACGTCCTGCCGCAAGCAGCAAGCTAACAGCTCCGGAAGCCAGTCATCTTGTTGCAGTCGTTTCCCCGCCTCCTCCTCTTCCTCCTCCCGCCGCCACCCGAATCATACTACCACCCGGTACCTAGTTCTGCAGTAACCGCGGCTTTCTCAAACGACCATTGCCCGATCGACCGAAGACCCGAAGAAGGGTTCAGGGACCCCTCTCAATAGACAATCAAAAACGAGAAAAAAAGAAGAAAACCCCCCCACCCCGCGAAAACACCGTCACCATGAACGCAGCCCGCTTCCTCCGCCGTCCCGCAACCTTCGCCCTCCGACCCTCCTTCGTCGTCCCCCAGTCCGCCTCCGCCTTCAACATTGCCCGCACAATGGCCACCGCCGCCAAGATCAAGGTCAAGAACCCCGTCGTCGAGCTCGATGGCGACGAGATGACCCGCATCATCTGGCAGACCATCAAGGACAAGTTCATCCACCCCTACCTCGACATCGACCTCAAGTACTACGACCTCGGCCTGCCCTACCGCGACGAGACCAACGACAAGGTCACCCTCGACGCCGCCGAGGCCATCAAGAAGTACTCGGTCGGTGTCAAGTGCGCCACCATCACCCCCGATGAGGCCCGTGTCAAGGAGTTCAACCTGAAGCAGAGTGAGTAACGCTTCCCCTGAGGACGTATTCAACCCATGCGGGGCTTTTCATGTGCGCCGGCGTGTCGTGGTCCCCCGTGAATAGCGGCATTAGGGCGGCATGACTGCCCGGAGAGACTTGTCTCGGTCCCGCAGCTTCGCACCCCGCATTCCGGACGCGGCGCCGAGACCTGCATAAGGTTTCCCGGCGCAGAGCTCCCGCGCGCGCCGCATGCCCATCATCCCGAGCCCCTCCCGTTCCCTCCCCAAATCCTTAGAGTTGCAACCTCCCCCCGCCCTTCAGTTCTTAGCAAAATTATTCCTTTTTTACCCCCCTCGTAGACTAACAAGAGCGTCACTTCCCCGCAGTGTGGCTCTCCCCCAACGGCACCATCCGCAACCACCTGGGCGGTACCGTCTTCCGCGAGCCCATCGTCATCCCCCGCGTCCCCCGGCTGGTGCCCGGCTGGAAGAAGCCCATCGTCATCGGCCGCCATGCCTTTGGCGACCAGTACCGCGCCAAGGACGCCGTCCTCCCCGGCGCCGGAACCCTCAAGATGGTCTTCACCCCCGAGGGCGGCGAGGCCCAGGAGATCGAGGTCTTCAGGTTCAAGAACGGCGGCGGCGTCGCCCAGACCCAGTACAACACGGACGAGTCCATCACCGGCTTCGCCCACGCCTCCTTCAAGCTCGCCATCCAGAAGGGCCTGCCCCTGTACATGTCCACCAAGAACACCATCCTCAAGAAGTACGACGGCCGCTTCAAGGACATCTTCCAGGAGCTCTTCGAGACCCAGTACAAGGCCGAGTTCGAGGCCAAGGGCATCTGGTACGAGCACCGCCTCATTGACGATATGGTCGCCCAGATGGTCAAGAGCTCCGGTGGATACATCATGGCTCTGAAGAGTACGTTTTTTTCTCCCCCCCCCCTTCTCTCCCCACAACACCTGACCTCGATTGAACTTAACACGCTCCCGCACGAAAAACAGACTACGACGGCGACGTCCAGTCCGACATCGTCGCGCAGGGCTTCGGCTCCCTCGGCCTCATGACCTCGGTCCTCATCACCCCGGACGGCAAGACCTTCGAGTCCGAGGCCGCCCATGGCACCGTCACCCGCCACTTCCGCGAGCACCAGAAGGGCAAGGAGACGTCGACCAACCCCATCGCCTCCATCTTCGCCTGGACCCGCGGCCTGATCCAGCGCGGCAAGCTCGACGAGACCCCCGAGCTCGTCGCCTTCGCCGAGTCCCTCGAGAAGGCCTGCGTCGACACCGTCGACGTCGACGGCATCATGACAAAGGACCTCGCCCTCGCCTGCGGCAAGACCGCCCGCGAGGACTACGTCACCACCAATGAGTACCTCGACGCCGTCGAGCGCCGCATGAAGAACATCCTCAAGCAGAAGTTGTAGTTGGAAGAAAAAAAAAAGGCCGTCGGGTGGCCTTCTTGCCGAAATGTTATATATGTGTTTTGTTTTGTTTCAAGCGTACACTGGGAGGTTTCTGTTTGGATAAACGAGATGCGATTTGGGGGGGCTGGATCAGAGTTCCTGCAACTGGTGACTTGTAGAAAGAGACGGCCGCACTCTGTATTTATGGAGAGACGGGGGCTTTGGCGAACGACGTCCGGGTGAAATTTTTTTTTTTTGATCGGCATTCGACAGCAAACGGCATGGCCCAATATTGCATTCCCTCATTTTTTTTAAAAAAAAAAAAAAACTTCCTCCCGCTCCTTGTTTTCCATTTTGATACCGCGGCCTCTGGTGCGGCCTTGCAGATGTTTTCACATCACGTTCGTAGCATGGATGTGGAGGTAAGGCCACGTACCGTGCCTTGAGGTGTTTTTGAGATGCACCTCCACGGCATCCACGTTACTTGACTGTATAACTAACTGTCTGTAAGGCCGCACCGTGTTTCGTCGAGCGTTCTCATGCGAGAGAGCATACAGAAGGGAAAGAAAGAGTGAAAGACCACAGGCGCGCCCCCATCTTGTAACTAGAGAAGCAGTCCATGGTAAATAACGAGGACTATTCAGATGCATGGAAGTGAGTATGGGGGAGTAATGATCAAGGGAAAAAGAAGAAGAAAAAAGGTGCCATTTGCTTCACTGTCCTGCCTAGCATACCTCCCTATGTATGGGAGGGGGAATGTTCCTGATTGAATTTCCGTGACGCCTGTCTGCCCTCGGGCTGTCTTTGAGCCTTTCACACGCAGATGCTCCAAGCCCCCCGCAACCTCTCGGCTCGACCTCTCCTTCCCGATTGATTTAACGTATAATGTACAGTACAAGTCTAGGAATCGAAAGTGGGAAAGGGGCTCGGTAAACAGAAAGAAGAGTCCCGTGAAAACTGCCGTCAATTTGAGCGCAAACTAGTTGCTGCATCTCGCATCCGTATCTCCCGCTAACGCCGCCTGATGTTACCTTGGTGAAGAAGAGAGTCTGCATCCCATCTGTCAATCAGATTCTTGCTTTGCATTACCGCAAGCTTTTGCTGCGTTGCAGAGCTCCCCGTTGTTCTTGAACCGCTAAACAAACAGATCAGAAGCCTAACGCTTCACATCCGCAAGCATCCCTCAGACTTCCGGTCGCACTGGGTCTTGTCGACGCGATAATTGTTGCAAACTAACTGAATGTCGAGCAGGGCTCTGAGTTTAGTCGTCCCTGTCACGCGCAGCCTCGCTTTTACGTCCTCTCTTGGAAATGGTAGGTGTGCCGACATCGACGCTTTCACTCTTGCGCTTCTTTTTGGCCGGCCTGCCAGCAGATCCCCTAGGTCTGTAGCCGCCGTCATCGTCATCTCTCGCTGCTGCGCGCTTTCGCTTTCCGCGTCCCGTAGCCGGGGTAGCGACCGCGTGTTCGTCATCATCCTCCTCCATGGCCTCCCAGGCTGCGGCGGCCTCGCGCATGGCGGCTGCCTTCTCTGCGGCAATGGCAGCTTTTTCAGCAGCCTTCTCGGCTGCTCTTTCTGCTCGAGAAGCGGCGAGGGAGGCGCGTTTGCCGCCGCGAGAACCGCGTCCGCCACGACTACCCTCGCCACCGCCCCGAGCGCCGCCGCGTCGTCTGCGACCGTCAGTTTGAGGCGTCTCGACGGGGTTATCTTCGTCTGCCCCAGTTGTAGCGGCGTTCTCGGCATCCTGGAGAAAGGTCTTTGGCGCGTGTTTACGAAGCCAATTGTAGACACTTGTCGGGTTCTTCATGGCGATGCTTTGTGACAGAGCGTGAGGGTTTGTCTCAGGTAAGGGCACATTGGTCCGGGCCGACGGGGCCAGCGTCGGTAGGAGGTTGTCCGGGTTGATCCGCCTGTCGATGTCGTAGAGGTAGTCGTCGACGTCGTCAGCGGTAAGGAAGGGAGGGGGATGCGGCTCGCCGTGAAAAGGTTCCATGTCTTCGACGACCTTAGGGGAGTGCTCCTTTGCTTGGGCAAAGGTGAAGTGTGGAACGTCCTTGAGGAGACTCTTGAGTGCCTTCATCGGCTTTTCGAAGTCGTTCGTCTCGGTGGACTCTTCAATCTCGGTGGGCTTATCGACATCGAGGGGCTCCGAGGGGAGATCTGCGGGAGGCTCCCGAGAAATGTCGACACGTTTGTCGAGGGGTATCTGGGCGGATGAGTTCATGTCCAGAAGGAGATCGAGAATGCGACTGATGGCAACAACGGTTAGCATGCTATTCAATGACCCTTGGAACAGACCGGAATTGATGAAACATAAAGTCACTTACTCGTTCTCGATGGCGATGCGCTTCGCTGTGGCCAGGGCTGTCGACTCCTGGCGATGCAGCTCTTCGCAGTCGTGCATCTTCTGGTCGAAGGTAATGCGCATCTTGCGATACTTCTTCTTCCACGACTTGTACGTCGGCTTGCCATCACCCATCCTTTCATCATCGGTGTCGTTGTGTTCATCCTTGACGTCGCGGGGGACGCTGCCGTTCGCGTCGTCCATCGCGGCAGGCATGGCGGGCGATCCAGACGAGGGATGTAGTCTTCGGATCTTGTTCGCCGGGGGTGGAAGCAATCAATCGCGACAGAGAAACGATTTTCGTGTGCTTCAAGGGGAGGAAGGTCGGGAGATTATGATGGAAGGAATGTCGTTGTGGTCATTGAGGTGGAACGAGATTTTCCGCTGTCGATGAATTATAGGATGGCACAGAATTGGCAACGGCCAGAGTTGCGTTGGAGGTTTCCACGGTCGCGCGGATGCAGGGCGACTGGCGAGGCTACGATGCACGTTCCTGTCGCCAGTGAGAGGAGAGCTTGGGAAAAGCGTCATTGATAGGGGTACGAGGGTGTTCAGATAAGCGAGTCTGGTTGGAGGGGAAGGGTGTGAAGGGAGCTGATGGGGGTGGGGTGAACTTATCACATCTCAAATCTTCACACTATGCCTCCAATCCCACTAGTATCTCCTCTTCACGGTTCATTGGATTTTTCTGTTGTAAAGCCTAACATTTTCTAAAATTTCGGCCGAAATGTAAGAAATTGCATTCTCTTTCCTTCGAGTACACAGTGTTTGCTGTACGGCTGTGACAAACCAACTTTTCCCACCCACTTATCCCCCCTCAGCTGAATGTTCGGCAGCTTCTTCAGAACCACCAACCTTCTACGAATGGCTGAAAACGCTGCAAAGAGACTCAAGATGTCGCCCGTCACCATCGGCACCCACAACGGCCACTTCCACGCCGACGAGGCCCTGGCCGTGCACATGCTCCGCCAGCTGCCGACCTACAAGGACTCTCAGCTGGTGCGGACCCGCGACCCCAAGCTTCTCGAGACCTGCCACACCGTTGTGGACGTCGGCGGCGAGTACGACGACGGCAAGAAGCGCTACGACCACCACCAGCGCGGCTTCACGACCACCTTCCCCGGTAGAGCCACCAAGCTCTCCAGCGCCGGCCTCGTCTTCATGCACTATGGCAAGGCCATCATCGCCCAGAAGCTTAGCGAGGGCGCAGAGACCCCAGTTGCGGAGGACAGCCCCGAGGTCGAGCTGCTCTACAAAAAGCTGTACGAGAGCTTCGTCGAGGCCCTCGACGCCCACGACAACGGCATCTCCGTCTACGACCCCAAGGCCGTCGCTGCTGCCGGCCTCGAGAAGCGCTTCAGCGAGGGCGCCTTCACGCTCGGCGCCGTCGTCGGCCGCCTGAACCCCAACTGGAACGATCCGGTCCCGTCGGACCCCGTCGAGGCTCAGCGTCTGGAGGATGAGCGCTTCGCTAAGGCGAGCCGCCGCATTGGAGAGGAGTTCGACGCCGACCTCGAGTACTACGCCAAGGCCTGGCTGCCCGCCCGCGCCGTGGTGCAGGCTGCTTTTGAGAAACGAACCCAGTACGATCCCCAGGGTCGCGTTCTCGTCCTCGAGGGCCAGAGCGCGCCCTGGAAGGACCACCTCTACTCCCTCGAGGGCGGCAACCCGTCCGTGGTATACGTGTTGTACCCGGAGAAGCCCACTCCTGATGCCAAGTGGCGTGTGCAGGCCGTTCCCGTCACCAAGGACTCGTTCGAGAGCCGCAAGCCGCTGCCCGAGGCATGGAGGGGTTTCCGAGACGAGGAGCTGGATGGCATTTCTGGCATCCCTGGGTGCGTCTTCGTCCACGCTGCTGGCTTCATCGGTGGGAACAAGACGTTTGATGGTGCCAAGAACATGGCCGTCAAGGCTTTGGATCTGTAAACAAGGTCTTCGCACAGATCCATGACTGGGAGGAAAGGAACGGTATCATGAGATGGCGTATGGCATCAAAAAAGTGTCTAGTACTAATCAATACATTGGGATTCCACCAAGTGACCAATTCTTGGACGTCTTCTTGATGACAGGGTATGATTGCTCTCTGATGTCCCTCCTGGCAGGCAACATTTCAGTAGGGAAATACGCGCTGGCTCGGATTGCCAACAATGTCACCGATCATGCAGCGGACCAAACTTGTTTGAGGCTGACCCTTTTTCGGTCTTCGCAGGTGAAAGTTCCCTGTGAAAAGCCTAAATATCCTTCAACAATGATCGAATGAACCAGTTCGTGGGGAATGCCACACCGAGGCTCGCGCTGTGTACGGCAAGAATCGTCTTGATTTGGCTGCTTTCATGTATAATTCACATCCTCCTCAGCCCACAAAACATGTATGGAAAATCGGTCTTCCTAGGAGACCCGCGCAGTGCGGGGAGAACCGTCGTGGGCTTGGCGTAGGATTCGCCGTTGTCCCAAACGCTCATGTCCATTAGAGAAGCCGACGGGAAAGTCTCTTCCACTCAATAACCGATGTGCTTGGTTTACCATCCCGTTCCAACGCCAGGAGTCTCAGGAAAAGATTCGACACTTCATCATAACATCATAGTAGAAATTTAGCAACCCGACAAACACCCAATTTTGCCTCTGGGGAGTTTCCGATAAACACCCGTTACGAAACCTGGGATAACAAGACAGAGAAAGGACGTCAGAGGTAAGGCTCGCGTGGGAAGCAGCTCATCTCCGGATGGGAATGCTCTCGGTCTTAGCAGCGCCCTCGACTGGCGAGTGGTTCTCCTTATCCTTCTGATGGACCTCCTCGGCGCTGGTCTCTCGGTTGAGGAAGCTCGATTCCTTCACCGGGCTGCCTGCTTGGGCGCCGCTGGGGACGTTGGGGTAGTGCTTGGCGCCGCCGTTGAGGGAGGAGGAAGAGTTGTTCACCGGGCTCGAGAGGTGAGGGATGTTCTCGGGAACGGGGTGCTGGCTACCGACGGCACCCGTGTCGACGCTGTCGCCCTTGCCGGCCTTGGACATGGCATAGTCGCCCGAGTCGAAGTACTTGCGATCCTTCAAGTGCTTGGCGAAGTGGTCGGAGCGAGATGGAAGCTTGCCATAGAGGCGGAAGAGACGCTGTTCCTCGGGGGAGAGTGACTGTAAGAAGCCCAATTAGCAGGAATGATTTTGATTTCACAAAATGGACGATGTGTCATGTGTGTGATGTGATGCAATCGCGGGCTTCGTCGTCGAGGTGGGGCATTGGGTAGGAAGGGGCGTGGCTGGTGAGAACGTACCGAGACGTCAATCTTGTTCTTCTGGAGAGGGTTCATGGTGATGGCAAGTATTCGTGTTCAGGCTAGTGATGAGGGTTTTCGACACTCGATACAGAGTATTTGACGGCTTCTCGAGGCGAAAAAGAAGAAGCAGTGCCGCGGAAAAGAAGACCGGAGGAGGAGGGACGTTAACTGAAGACGGAGTGGGATGCAGGTGCGTACGTGACGGGAATTGGAGGTGCAGTGGGTTGGTACCTATGTAAGGCGGCGGGTGCGTCTTAGTGGCTTTTAGCGGGGCCCCTTTCTTTTTGGGGAGGAGGGGGAAGGACAAGACAGCCCGCCCACCTCAGTGAAGTCAGACCGGATCCAACGCCAGTGCAGTCGCAGGCAGTTCTCCCAGGGCGGATCAGTACGTAACTTTCCGAGAAGTACCGCTCTATCGCTATCAGGTAGCTTGGTACCTATACCTTAAAGGTGCGGCTTGCGCTTGCGCTTGCGCTTGAGTTTGAGCTGTAAGCGGTGAATCTGGATGTCGGCAGCCAAAGTTGCGTTACAGAGCACTTTATCTGATGAAGGATGAAAAAAGACAGGAAACCGCAGGATAATTACGTTTCAGCAAAATCCTGCGAATTCCGATTGCTAGAATACCTAGATGGTTCTGAGAAAATTCGGTTTCATCCCAGCATGCCCTGCCCTGAACAGGAAGGAAAAAGGGTCCAGGTTGGGGAACAGCGCAGGCCCAGATCCAGAACCGGCAGTAGCTAGTGGTTGCATGAATGTTTTACCGCGGGAGTCTCCCTGCCCTCGGTCCGGGGTCGCCAGTTGGGAGTTCATGGCTTCATTTGTGTTCTTAATCGGCTTGCTTGAGTCTCGTCAACTTATTTATCGTCTGTTGCTGCTCTCGGGCCAAATCGGCCCATGACTACAGTGACTCCAATAAGTGAAGCAGTGTGGTGTGTCTTGTTGTTCTTGTTTGGGCTTGATGACACATGAACAACGGGGCAAGCTAGAAAGGCGACGGGACCCTGGTTTGTTAGTCCGAGACTTGGAGGCCGTCCATTGGCTGAGGCCGGAGCTTGCTAGGGCCCAGGGGTTCCTGTTCCTCTCAGGCTCGAAAACATGGCTCGCTCAACCTTGGGACTGGACTCTCGTCATTTGCTGGTCGCTATTTACATGAGGTGTCTTTCAGCACTCACGTCAATACCTGGACAGCTGTTTGTTGTCATACTGTAGTCGTCCGTTTCGCCTTCACGACTGGTCTGTGATGTAGCTTCCCAAGCATCCTGCCCGAGCAACAACATCAACACCACCGATGGACGCGATCTACCTAACACACCGGAATCACCCATGCCTTGGTCATCTTCTCGTCCCGATGTCCGTTTGCTCCTCGCCTCGAATGACGCGACCTATTTCTGGCAACAGCCCAAACGGCACATACCGAATGCCGATTGCACAAACTTGCCGTCCTACCGGAAATCTTCCAGCTGCTCACTTGACCACTCGACCCTCGTCCCCAAAAGGAAGTGATGAGCCGCTTCTCGGAAATCGATGCAGCACCCTTCTGCCTCCTGTTTGGACGCTCCCGCGCTGCCACAGACAGGATGCAACGCTCTTCTTGGACCAACTCGCTAGCCCCCACCGAGACACAGGATTCCAAGAGGCATTCCATGATTCAAACGCTGATTTTCCTGCTTCCCTGACGATGCCCAGGGTCTCGATTTATCGCATGGCCGCCCGATCGACTCCGTCTTCACGCTGGGCATCCGTTGGGCCCATTTCTGCTGTTCGTGGTACCTGCGGCCGTCCCGCGGCTCGCATACCCGGAGACGCTATCGCGGCGACCGGATCCAAGCTCCAAAGCTCCCAAGCTCGGTATGGCGAAAGTCCCCTCCGCCTTTGCTATCCTCTCCCCAAATCAGCTCTTCACAGCTGTGCATAGTACAGCTACGCCGGGTGCGAGAGCTAGTTCAAGTCTGGTATAGCACATAAACCTCATAAGTGACGGAGAGCTGCTATCCCTGCCGTGCCTCTTTGGATAACAACAAAATCCCGGAGCTTGTCGCCTGTCCACTTGCCGATGACAACCTCCAATCTGCTGCACACCACTGACCGGGCTCCTAGAAATCGAGGTGGTTCGGTCAGTGCAGCCAATTGGTCATCCCTCCCCGCATTCCAGCTTCAAGGCGGTCTCGATTGTGGCCTATCTATCTCGTGAGGTGCGGGGAACAAGCGCCGGGCCACGCTTGGCCTGCCATTCGGCTTTCTTTTCTTTCTCTCACACCACTCCGTCTTGTGAAAGTCAGTTGTGCTTCTGTCGTCAACGCCGACGTCTTCCGTGGATGAAGAATCAGCTAACACAAGAAATTTCGTAGCGACCTTAGCCGGTGCTCCCGGCGTGTCTTTCGGAGTCAATGGGATGCTTCTGCGACCCTTCTTTTCGTCAATGGCTCCATCTATGGCCGAGCAACCAATGCCATCATACGAGCCCTCGTGGTGAGGGTTGTACAGTTAGGAACTGACAGCCGTCGGTCCCCTGCGAATCCAGCGACACACATACACCACGCTTGGCCAAACGCCGCTAGCCGCTGATAGAGTTTCCCGCTTCGCTATCCCAGGATTACCCGCATGCGCGTGCTGCCACCCTACCGAGTCTCGCCATTCCCGTCTGGTCTGGCCTCGAAATGGACATGGTTGGAGTGGGAGATGCTTTCGGATGTTGAAGGACGGTGCAGCTCTCAGCCGCCGCCCGCCGCCCGACGCCCCCGTTCGTGTCTGATACCCCCCGCTTATCAACCTTCGTTGCATGCATGTCGAAGCACCATCGTGACCTGGTGATGGACCGTCACCACTTACAAGCATTCGCGAGCTGTCACAGCATACGCATGCTGTGGATTGCATACATACTAACGGCCACTAAGTATTTGGTGGGCTGCGCGATTGGCCAAGGAAAAGCCCTCCACTGAGGTCTCCAAGAACATATCCCTACCTGTGGCCTCACGGCACAATCTAAACCAGGATCTGCTTCTCCTTCAACTGTTCGACAAAGTCAATCGGAACCTTAAGGGTCTGTCTGGGCTATGATTTCTGGTGGCGTCAAGATAAGCCATTGAATGAGAGAAACGATCGCAACTCCGTCCGAGCTGTACAGCTCAGACCGAACCAGGTACTCGATTCCGGAGACGTTCTAAACATAGTGCCTGTCGCTAGCTATTAGCAAGAAAATCGGCCCGTGGGCGTTGGAGAGCAACTTCACCCGAAGTTGTCAGGAAAGGCGGCTGTATCAACTGTTGAGAAGTCAAAGGTCGGCGCTGCCGCGTTTTCGATGAAGACCGTTGCTCGGCCTTCGCCCCTGTGGAAGTACAACTACTCTTCGGCCTCGATCTTTGTAGGATCTTGCAGGCCTATTGAACGGGCGAACTAGTAGTAGGATGCCAACGGATCTCTTGTAAGTTTTCGAGAGACAGCTGAATAAATGTCGCGGCAATGGTCTTGCTGATTAGGAAGTTCGTCGAACCACCAATCTTCCGGAACTCGCAGCCATTCCCAGGGATATTTTCTTCTGGATGTAACAATGTGTGGTTCACCAATGAGCTACTGCGGGAGAGACATCCATTGACTTCTCCAGTCACATACCGACTGGCAACGTTGAGGATGCATGGATTAGGAGCCGGCATTTTGTCAGACACAGAGCGGTCGAAGTCGAAGTTCTTCGCCGAAATATGTCGAGGAGTAGGCACTAGCCGTCGATCGATGTGAATGCTTTAATTCGAGGAGATTGGCTTTTTTCTCACGTTCACGAGTATCCATCGACCGTTTCGCAACTACCTGACCTTGTCAAAGCCTGCTCCGCCGAAAGCAAGCAAGTACTCGTTCTCATCATTCGGGTCTTGGATCGTTCTGGGGCTTTGTCCGAGTCAGCGTGTTGAAGTCGGGCTCTATAGAACTTGCTCCCTACGGAAAGCACCATGCGTCGCCGTAGACCAGCGTTTCCGTTTGATATCTACCATTCTCGTCTACAACTAGGACGAGTACAGGTCCCGAGTAGACAAAAGCCTCATTTCGCCTGTACGAATCGAGGTCAGCGTACATGCAAGGCCGATACTCATTGCAAAAGCTCGCGACTTTGTGCTAATGAAGTTCGTAGACGCCACCCTTCCTAAGATTGGATGCTGATGAGCCGCTGCGAGATCGTGGCTTTGAGGCAGGTCTTGGATGACCTGCTTGCCCGCATAACTTCCGTCCAAGATTTGAGCCCTAGAATCAGAGAGCCCTCCACTCCAGACTCGGGACCATGCCGTTGTTGGTCCGCTGCTAGAGGGCTGGCTCGGGGAAAAGCACTCTGATGAAGTATCTTGCTGGTGATCATCGTACAGCTGAAGCGCTCCGGCGATGATCTACTCATCACGAAGTGGTTCACGGCATACTTCTGGTTCTGGAGTAAAGGTGCGGATGACGTTCAAAAATCTCTTGAAGGTCTCATACGAGGTCTGCTTCATGAGGTCATCAAGATAACCCCGTTATACGGCAAGATCCTTGTCCCCCGGTAAGTACTCGATAGCTGAGCAAGTCTGGCAGAAGACTATCCGTCCCTTCTAGAAGAGATGAAGACGGTTTCCAGGGACTTTCCTACTCTCAATGAACTGAAGAGAGCCTTCCAGAGGCTGGTTTTGGCAGATTTCTACCAGCACGTGTCGCTGTCTTTATCGACGGGCTCGGCGAGTTTGAAGCGCCCCACACTGAGCACGCTGAACTTGCTGAGCTTCTAAAGAGATCTGCTCTGTCGAGGAGAGTTAAGTTCATGGCGTCAAGCAGACCTGAAGAAGCCTTGGAAGCTGAGTTTAGGGGCTGTAGTAAGGTTCGACTTCATGGTTTGACGCATCTCATATTTGTCGAGGACACTCTGTCTCGTCATGAACGAGTCCCTTGACTGCTTAAACAAACGGACGGCTCGTTGGCTTTTCGCAAACTCATTCAATTCAGTCCACGGTCCCAAAATCAGAAGGTATTTTCGTGTGGTTGCGACTTGTTGTGCGATTATTTGATGGAAGTGCTAAACGACTGCGACAGTTCCCAAAATTTGGAAGTGGTTTTGAGCAGATTTCCGCCAGGGCTCGAAAACATGTTCACATACATGCTTCGAAGGATCCGCGAGAGCCACCGAACAAGAGGTTACCAACATATCCACCCAGCCAGGCCCAATCTCGGTCTCTCAGGTGTGTTGACGCCGTGGCACCATGTCGATGGGCTGGCAGCAGACCCAGTTCGATTGACAGCTACTGTCATATCCGTGGCTCACGCAGACGTTGAGCAAGTTACTTCTGCTATGATAGGCTGTTCAAGCCCTGAAGAGCTGAGTGACACGGTGATAAAAGTCGAGTACCGGCTCCGGTGGTGGTGTACTGGTCTTCTGGAGTTGAGAGACTAAACACCTCCAGGCTCGCGTGAAGCCTCAAATATTTCACCAGATCCAGCGGTTCAGTTTCTGCGTCTTTCGGTAGCCGAGTTCCTCGATCGACCGAGCCTCAACTCGGAGCTGATGGAAACGGCTAGAAGCGCAGATTTCGATCCTGATGCTTCTTTGATCATGGGGTTTATCATGGAGTCAAAACCGGCGCTAATAAATGGCGTGTTGGAGGATGAGGTGCCCTTCTAGAGAATGGAACTACGTCGAACTCGCGCTACGATTAGCAAGGCACTCGAAGGAGTCAGGTTTCCCAAAGGTGTTCGCTCTGCTCGAAGAACTCGATCGGGTTATGACATTCATCAGAAACAACTATCGGACACTGCCGAGCCACTGGTCCGATCATACCAGGCGTCGATTTCAACTCCATCATTGGACCTATTCTATTCCTTGGAACGTCCATTGGGCCGGAACCGGAGGTCTAGTCTACTTCGGGGACGATGCCAAGTACAAGCCTGCGTCTCTCCCCTTCTTACCCTTCGCTATATCTTATGGCTTGGCTGAGTTCACGACGTGGAAATTGAGACGCTTGGAGACCAGAGCCTTCGGAGACGTTGAGAAGGCATCTTTATTGGATTCAGAATGCAGGCCACCGCCAGCCCTAGTGCCCGTGCCAGGAGTGATACGTCCTGCCATCGTACCAACTCTTTTGCAGCTCGGGGCAAACCTGAACCAGGAATGCCCACTAGTCACTCAAGCCAAGTCCTCGACGACTCCGTGGAAAGAGAGGTTAAAGACCATGCACGACCTGCGCATTGTTCGTCTCAAAGGAGCACAAGAACTGACGCGGGTCCTTGGACTTCTCATCCAGCGAGGCGCGGATCCCAACGCCGAGGTCTCGTTTCAAGTCAATGACGTGCGAGCTCTCGCGCCACTAAACAAGTCAGCTGGAGCCCCATGCAGCTGTTCCAAAATGCCTTTATCGACAGATTTGAAAAGCCTCGGCCGGTTTTCTACGAGGACCTCTTTGTACTACAACGAACGAACTCATCAAGGAATTGAGGCCGTCTTTATGCAGCCGTCTCGGCACCTATGTCGGTAATTATACACCGTTGAGGACCTTGGGTCGGCTTGGACGACTTCTGAAAACCCTTGCTTCAACCATTTGGGCCCGTTCCAAGTGCGTGACTCGGATATCGCGAGGCTCTCGGTCGATGATGTGGAAAAAATCAAAGACACGCTGGTTGCAGGAATTATCAAAAAGAAAAGGCACAACTACCGACGACCCCCCCCCCCCCCCCCCTGCAACTAAACGCCACCCAAGGCAGCACCTCTCACACTACAGACGTTGGCTAGCTAGAAAGCTAGCTTCGTGAGGATAAGGTTGTCTTGTAGAGCGGAAACGCCCATGTCTACCTCAAGTCAGGCAAACGCAATGTAGAGGGCGGAAGACTCCAGGCTATTCTTCACACAGACCTGTAATTGGAATACTAGTTGCAAGAGACTTTTAAGCTCAGGCAAGGTTCTGGTTTAGATCCGACTTCGTTTGGTGCCGTGGAACGGTTTCTTTTGTTGGATGCGCGATCTGCGAGACAGAAATGATTTGTTACTGAACACCCATTCATTCAGAGCCAGGTAGAATCAATAAACAATCCAAATTCAACCCAAATCAACATTACTAGTTAATTGAGATTACGATCAAACAAAATGGCGACGACTTTCCACTCTTTCCCCAATTTGCCGGCTGAGCTGCGATTCCAGATTTGGGAGACGGCAGTTCGATCTTCCACGGAAAATAACCCACTATTCAAGCATCCGGCTGCAGAAGAGCTGAGCTCAACCCCGGGAATGCACTTTCTCCGCATCCAGAGAGAAGAGAATCCCAAAGCCGGCCGGTATTACTATACAGATCCTCCGGGTGTTCAACGACAACGCATCCGGCCGCTGGTGGGGAAGGAACCCGTCGACGTCTACGCAGATGATTTGGGCATCTGGACAGCATGCAAAGGATTCGACGCTTTATCATGAAAGCCGCCGTCGAGCGGTCCGGCAGCGCCCCTAAAGACCGGCGTCGGAGTTCCGGGGTAGGCCTCTTGCGGCTTCCCGACGGAGACGCTTCTTTCCCCGTGCTTCCGGATCATGACCTAATCATCTTCCAAGTCCCGGACGAGGAGCTGCTGGACGTCGACGCCGCCATACGCGACCTCGGCTTCAGGGACGGTCCCTTGGGAGGCAGCAAGCGAGAAACGATAGCCTTCGAGGTCGACGAGACCTGGGTTTTCGACCGGGAGAGGGACAAACTCGAAGATATGGTGCAACAGCCAGGGCCGCGGAGCGCTTTCCTGAGACTTCTCAAGGCGAAAACGGAAGGCAAGTTTCCCGGACAGCTGGTGCTACTGCAATGCTACGAGCCCGAGCGCATGTTCTGCCGAAGGAGGTGGTGGTACGTTGAAAGGGACCGCCGACAACAAGTTACTTACTGTGGCAATGGGTACAGCCTTGTAGGCCAGTCATTGTTCGCTGCGCCTCGAGCAGATGGGTGCACAGATGTCCCTCTTTGGATTTTACCAGGAGGTGCGCAGGCAAGCGCGACAAGCGTCTTGGAAGCTTGAGGACCTCGTGGGTTCTCTTAGCCCGTTGGGCGTATCTACGGCGTTCTGCCAACAAGTTGGACATCATGCGAGCCATGGCTGCAGCTGGTGTATGGGCCGTGATCTTTGTGCTATTGTGAAGTAAAGTTTGCTGCCATTGTGGCCAATGCCATTCACAGGCTTTCGTGCCAGTCATACTGCGGGCTCGAGCCCAAGACGTCTTTCTGTGATCTTGACAATCTCCTCCCATGCCATCATAGCACCGGACCCCGTGTCTCCACAAGCCAACGTCTTTTCCATGGGCTTCAGTACCTCGAAC
Organism: Colletotrichum euphorbiae; assembly: GCA_037178605.1. Classification (NCBI taxonomy): domain Eukaryota; kingdom Fungi; phylum Ascomycota; class Sordariomycetes; order Glomerellales; family Glomerellaceae; genus Colletotrichum; species Colletotrichum euphorbiae. The sequence goes on from JAXCEF010000144.1 coordinate 22,380, forward strand.
CACTTCCACTCCTCCTCGAGTACTTTGATTTGCTTTGCCGTGATCGGGTGGGCGTGCATGCTGCGAGCCATGTGTCAGCGATCTCACACCGAGAGTCGAGGAACGAGGATGGACCAACGCAGTGTTCATGGCTGTCGCCACTAAGATCGATTTCTTGCGGCCGTCGATCTTTCCTTCGGGGTCCCATGCGCGGACAACGCTTAGAAGGAGGCTTAAAAAAAGAAGGACATCAGCATTCGTGATCAAGGAGATGATGTGGTCAGTCAGACTGACTTATCCGAAAAGCCGTTGACGATCTTGGCGAGTGAATTCGCCGACAATGGCGCCTGTTCATCTGTAAGTATAGATCGGGGGAGAGGTTCGTTGACGGCGACTTGCGATCAGCATCAGATCTGCCCATCTCCTCAACTCAATGTGAAGAATGGCCGCGCCTCGAACCCAGGGGCGTTCCCATTCGTGGCCATCTGTTGACGGGCAAGTGATGTCAGCCTCCCGGCCGCCGGCTTACGTGGACCCTCGCAACGCACCTAGATACAGACCATCAACGTTTGGCATGCTGCGAATGGTCTGGAGTGAGGGCTGCTCCGGCGTCGACCCGTTCAGGAACTCCGTTGCTGAGGCCGTGAGAACTACTCTTATTGACACGTTGGAGTGTTTTCCTAGAGCCTGGATTATGTTGGGGATTTTGACTGCCGAGTCAAAATCAGTGAGCAGTTTTTTTTTTAATCATCATCACCACTACTTAAGAACATTCTCATACTTGAAGCGACGCTACCGCTTGCTCCGATCAGCACATGATGCTTTCCGTCAGATCGAGACGCCGCTACATCCGCCGCTGGATCGGTTGATGGGCCCACTTTAGACATGTTTCGTGGTCTCTTTGAATAAGAGTCAGTACTGGGTCGCCAGATGTGTATACATACATCATTGCATTGGCAATGACAAGACGAGTGAGGGGTACAGAGTCTATATTCAGTGAAAGAGTAATGGAGTAGATAGGAGCAAAGGTTGTTCACAGAGTAAGGTAAATGCTCTCGCAGCATGAATGTCGGACGCCGACCCCGCTGGCACATGACAAAGGAATGAAACTCACATTGTCTTAAAATATGGACGCTGTCTTATGGTGTATTTCTAGGTAATCTTGGGCAAACTTCGTGTGTTCGAGAGAAATAGTAATACAGGTATCTAGCAGTGAGGTCAGTGATATCGTAGATGAGATGATGGAAAATGGTGTCGTGATTCCGAAAGATCGGAGTCGCTCACTTAGTAAGCAGGAATTTCGGAGGCGCAAGTGGGTTACGCGACCGGCCCCACCCCACCACTGACGTGCCGGGCGGGTTAAGAACTTTTCTATGTGGAAGCTCTAAGCAAATTTTTGATGACAAAATCAGTGAAGCAGGACGGGCGCCGGCCCATAAGTTGACGCACGAAGGCAGTACGATCGCCCGACAATACATCCGCTATTCCTTGCTCGTTCAGATAGACCCTGAAGGCATCGTGGTTTTCCATTACCGCGGGTGACCTATGGTTGTACATTCACTCAAACGGGTTCTGAAGACTGCGCAGGGTTTCTCATCATAATTCGTCTTTCATCTATTGGTGTGGTGTTGATTAGAAGAGGTCGTCAATCGCCTTGTCGGCATCCTTGCGAATGAGGTCAACCATGCCCTATTTCGCCGTTAACATCATGCTCGAATTGAGAAAATATCTACCCTTACCTCGGGCATAATGGGCGCTCCATTCGCGTCCGTCACATACTTGAAGGGCATCTGAGTGCTCTCATGCTCGTTGAACTTCAGTTCGGGATAGGTGACGTAGGGGACCTTGTCAAGTCGTGCTGCGTTGTGTCAGTGATTAATGAATGACTGTATTCTTACTCATGATCGATCTTACTCTTCTCCTCAACGACAATTCTTGTGACGCGGACCGCTGTGTCGGTGGTCATTTGAGTGGGACCAAGGCGTCGGCCTTCAAAGCCTTTTTTCCTCAGCTCGGAGGTCCGGTCTATAAGGGGATTAGAAGAGCGCTCATATTGCACGGATGTTTTGTTTCCCCCTCGGATTCACCTCTCGGGGGGTCGTCGCCTGGTAAGAAAACAGTCAGAAAATTTCCATCTCAATCGAATTCAGCCCAGAATTCGACAGCGACAGAGATTTCATACCCAAAATACCGCCAAACAAAAAGGCGTCAAACTTTTCGCCGTCTTCCGGGCACAGGTCGCTGGCGGCGGCGGGATCGAGCAGGCACACACGGGACTTGTCCTGGGCGTACAGCTCCTCGACACCCCGGTTCTCGGTCTTGAGCGCCGGGACCTCCTTCAACTTCTCCGGCACGACGAAACCGCCCGGCAGGGAGGACAGCAAGAAAGTGCCACCGGCGGCGTGTGTCTCCTTGGCGATGGCGATGTACTCGAGTTCGGACCACGGCCCCAGCTCGGGGTCGAGGTGCTCCACGATGTACGTCTTTCCTTTGTTCGCCATTTCTGTGAAAGGGGTTAGTAGGAGAGCGACCGGGGAGGGAGAGTAATAGTGTTCCGGACTTGACTGTCTGGTGCAGACTTGTTTTGTCTGGGTTTGGTGATGACGCGGGAGGTGGAAACAACGCTATGCAGAATGCCGCACTGAAAGGCCGCGTAATAGGGAGCCAGTGAGCGTTCGCTGGTGTGTCGTGGGCTGAAAAGTTGGTCAAACGCACGTTTGGAGTTCATTCAAGAGATCTGGTCTGGGGAGGCGCTTGTCGCCGTGCTGGCGCGGCTCTCCACCCGGGCGGGCTTGAAGCCACAGGGCAGCAAGCCAAACTCATCAATTTCATGCTAATAAACGCTCCTAGTTCTGCCCTAAAGGCCTAATAAGGTAAGAAGAAGACGCCGCATTGATTGGGTTTCGCACTTGGCAACGGCTGTCCCAGCAGGCCGGGATCAAACAATAACAACAACATGACCGGGCGACCCGACACTTTGTCTCTGCTATTCATGAGAGGGTCCTTATATCCGCAGCTCGTTGGAAACATGTCCGTCTTGGCTTTTGTTCCTAGGGACGGGCATTGCGAGTTGCAATTTGCAAGGGATGGCAGATGCACCACAGCGTTGTTGTCTCAGGTTTGCATGCCTAAAAGCTGGAGACAGGAGGAGATTGAAGATGGGCAAAGTCGCATTACATAAGCCCGACCCCGAGAGTTTTGGACAAGGTATCGGGCGATCTGTATGGGAATTCCGCGCGTACTGCTATTTAATTACATGTAACCTAACGCTCCTCAGCATTTCATTCCGTCCACCACCCGGTATGAATCACGGGCACGAGAGGGTTCGATCGACAGCTAGCGTTGCGTGAGATATTCTTGAGCAGCTTTTGTCGGTGGGTTCGCATAGAGCTGGTCATCAATCTATCATCTGTTGGAGTCGCATTCCGGTTCTCGGAACAGTACCAAAGACATCGGTTTCTCCAACAAGGCAGCAGACGGCAAAGCGAGTGCAAGATCATCCAGCGTCATCTAAGCAAGGTAGGTAGGTACCTGATGAACCTCCGATTCCAGAGCACTGAAGGCGAGCCACCTCAAGGTAAGGTACCCGGACCTAGGTAACCTCCGCTGCGGCGGCGCGGCCCCAGAAGCCCCTGTTTAGAGAGTGCCATAGTGGCCCCCGCCCCTGCGGCATCTTTCGGCTGCGCTACCTAAGGTACCATCCGCCGGTCGATAACAGCCAGACGACCCCAATTCTTGCCACCTAGTCTGTGCCACGCTGCGGCGGCTGCGCCAGCCAGCTCTGGTAAGAAAGAACCTCGCCTGGACAGGGATTACCGGATGAGAGGTGCGCAACCACCGAGACGAGAGCACAGAGAGTCGAGAGTACACCTTTCAGATCTCGCTTTGTCCTACCTGCCTACCTGCCTACCTTTTGCATTGCATTGCATCTCTTTTCCCCATTGCACTTCCTCATCTCCATCAACTCCCTTCCCTCCTCTTGAAGCTCGTCGTTTCTACTGTTATTTCTATCCGTCTTTCGGTTTTTTTTATTTTTTTTTTTACTCAAACACCTACTTCACGGGGAGAGTCTCTATGCAATCACGGAGCGGATAACGCCCGTCACTTTTTGTCTAATCCCCATCTGCAGGTAGCCCTGGGGAGGACACTTCCCCCATCATGGCTATCCTCTCGATGATGCCGGCGCTGTTGCTCGCGCTGGCATCATGGACCACGCCAGTGGTCTGCCAGAGCGCAGCCGATTACTTCGTTCACGAATTGCCCGGCGCACCCAAAGAGCCCTTCATCAAGATGCATGCTGGGTAAGTAGAACCTCCCGACGCTACCGCTACTACCACTTGGAAAGCATCCCTGTGGGGAAACACTGTAACCCATCATGTGAAGCTCTCTAGCTGACGCGCGTTCCATCACAGCCACGTCGAAGTCACCCCCGAACACAACGGAAATATTTTTTTCTGGCATTTCCAAAACCAGCATATCGCCAACAGGCAGCGCACCGTTATCTGGCTCAACGGCGGTCCCGGCTGCAGTTCCGAAGACGGCGCCTTGATGGAAATTGGTCCCTACAGAGTGAAGGACAAGGATCATTTGACGTACAACAATGGCTCCTGGAACGAGTTCGCCAACTTGCTTTTTGTCGATAACCCCGTCGGTACTGGTTTCAGTTACGTCGACACCAACTCCTACCTACACGAGCTTCCCGAGATGGCCGAGCAGTTCGTCAAGTTCTTGGAGAAGTGGTTCGCCATGTTCCCCGAGTACGAGCACGACGACGTAAGTCACACGAACGCCGAACCAAAAAGATGCCCGAGGCTGATTGATGACAGATCTACATCGCGGGCGAATCCTACGCTGGCCAGCACATCCCTTACATCGCGAAGTCAATGCTTGAGAGAAACAAGAAGCCTGGAACCAAGACCATCTGGAACCTGAAGGGTCTCCTGCTCGGAAATGCATGGATTTCTCCCAAGGAGCAGTATGATGCGTACCTCAAGTACGCCTACGACAGAAACCTCATTGAGAAGGGGTCCCCCGTTGCTCTGAAGCTTGAGCAGCAGTGGCGCATCTGCAGAAATTCACTCGCCGTGGAGCACACCGTCGACTTCGACGAGTGCGAAAAAGTCCTACAGGATTTGCTCGCCGAGACGGCCAAAGTGAACGCCAAGGGCCAGCGCGACTGCATTAACATGTACGATATCCGCCTGAAGGACACATACCCCTCATGCGGTATGAACTGGCCCCCCGATTTGGTAAACGTGACTCCCTACCTTAGAAGATCCGACGTCGTCAGCGCGCTCCACATCAACCCTCAAAAGAACACTGGCTGGAAGGAATGCAACGGCGCCGTTGGTGCCGCCTTCAGAGCCAAGAATTCGGCGCCTTCCAGAGACTTCCTGCCTGATCTTCTGAAGGAGGTCCCAGTTGTTCTCTTTTCTGGCGCGGAGGATCTCATTTGTAACCACGTCGGTACGGAGCAAATGATTGGCGACATGGAATGGAACGGCGGTAAGGGCTTCGAGATTTCCCCAGGTAATTGGGCTCCGCGTCGTGACTGGACTGTCGAGGGCGAGGCTGCGGGTTTCTGGCAAGAGGCGCGCAACCTTTCTTACGTCCTCTTTTACAACTCCTCTCACATGGTTCCCTTCGACTACGCGCGCCGCTCCCGCGACATGCTTGACCGTTTCATGCAGGTCGATATCAGCTCTGTCGGCGGGACCCCCATCGACTCCCGTCTTGACGGGGAAACCGGCCCGGCCACCTCGGTTGGCGGTATCGGCAATGGCACTACTACAGACGAAGAGACGCAGAAGAAGCTGGACGAGGCCAAGTGGAAGGCGTATTATCGCTCTGGAGAGATTGTTCTCGTCATCGTCGTCATTGCCGTCGGCGTCTGGGGCATGTTCATCTGGCGCGAACGCCGCAAGCGTAGGGGCTACCAGGGTGTCATGGGTGGCCCGCCGGTAACGAGCCAGAGGTCCGGCACGCGCGGCTTGGAAGGTTTCCGTGACAGACGGGGTGGTCGTGACGTGGAGACCGGTGACTTCGACGAGAGCGAGCTTGACGACCTGCACGTGGCTACACCAACTGAAATGAACAAGGATCGGTACAGCGTCAAAGGGGACAGCGATGACGACGACTCTGAAGAGTCACAGGAAAAGCCATCACGGGCGGCAAACGGTAGCCGCTCAACAAGGTGAAAACAGACAGTTTGTGTTAGTTTAGATACCATTATCGCTCCGCGAATCGGTGCATTTGGGGCGCTGTAGCCGAAAAGGCCATGACGGATGACGGTGATGGGTACCGGAACCCTCAATGGCGACTGACGGTGAAGGACATTAGAGAAGACAATAGTACTGGATGACACCGTGATGGACGATGGCGGCGGAGGACACCGCTGTGATAAACAGCAGTGACCGTCACCAATGAAGAACGGATGTTAGCAAAATGAACTGGATACTTTTGCACGGGTCGGAATTATGTATCATCGGTACACAGCGAAAAGATTCTTGCCTCTGAGCAAGACATATTGATTTATCGTTTGGCTACGGCCCAATCAATATCTTAGACTTCGCCGGCAGATTGATATCCAAGCCGGGAGCTTTCCAGTTCCAGTTTTCACCCTCCTAAGTGCCACGTGTTTTCATACGCCTCAAACACCCAAATGTTCTAGTTGACAAGCGCCATTGTATCGTCCAGTCTGGCATTCGCCATCCGCCATCCGCCCATCCATGAATAGACCCTCCGCCCCCATAAAATGCATGTATGCAGTTGTGTGGAAAACATGCCACAGGGCTACCCTCATCCGTAAACTCCAGTTTTTGATCCCGATGATTTCGACAGGCGCGATGCCCCAAGACGAACGAATGAAGAGAGAGAGAGAGAGAAAGAGAGAGAGAGAAGCCCACCCCTACAGTTGGATGTCGTTGTTGAGGATGCGGACCTCCTCGCCGGGCTTGAAGGGCGGCAGACCGATGTAAGGGCAGCCGTCGCAGCGGAAGGCGTCGCCCAGGGCGCAGTTGCCGCACGAGCCGACCTTGCCCTGCACCGTGAAGTCGACCTCTGCCAGATCGTCGGCGCCCAGCTTGACTGGGGCCGCTGCGGCCAGGGCAGCATCGGCCGCGGCGCGGGTAGCGGCGTCTTCGGCTGCGATGCGCTCCGCCAGACCGCAGGTGCAGTCCTTGCAGGCACGACGGCGCTTTCCGGCCTTGGGGGCACACTCGGGGGCTGTTGATGCGAAAGCGTCAGTTACATGCACTCACACGATTGAGGGAAGGTATTGTGGAAATGTGGGCAGACGTACGGATGTTGATGGGACGAGCGAGGTCTGCGTCCGTCAGGAGAGTTTCTTCGTCAATCAGCTCGTCGTCGTCGTCCATGTCCAGGTCGTCGCTGAAGTCGACGAAACCTACGCCGGCCGGGGGCGCGGAGACGGGCGGTGCGGTGGTGGGCTTGTTGTTGTTCAGCGACACGGCGCCGTTGCCCAGAGACACTGCTCCTCCGTTTGTGGCCTTCTTCTTGCCGAAAGAGAGCGTGACGACCTGGTCCTCATCGTAGTCCGGCTTTGTGAATCCACCACCCGAAGCGACCAGGCCGGCCAGGACGGCCTCGCGGGCGACAGCGGCGTCGTTTGCGAGATTGCCGCCGTCTTGGGCGCGGAGGACAGCGGAGGGCCTGAGGGCGTCTGCGATTGCGGACAGGACGGCGCGGTCGGAGAGCAGACGGGTGGATTCGACGCGGGCGCCGTCTGCGTCGGTCAGGATCAGGATCTGGTCGTAGGTCGACGCGGGCAGGCTGACGAGACGGGCCGAGAGGCGGTCGAGCATCTGCAGGTCGGTGGTGCTGCGGTCGTGGGAGGAGAGGACGGCGTAAAGCTTGTTGGGGGCGGAGGAGAGAGAGGGGGGAGCGAGGAGGAGGGTCCGACGTTGAGCTGTGGTGGGCGTCATCTGGGAGGGTGTGAAGTCGAAGTCGGGGGTGGTGTCGAGGGTTACGACCGAGGGCGCCATTGTGACTGCTGAAGACGGATGCTCGCGTGTGACGGGCTGGAAGTCGGGATTTGGAGTTGTCCAGGTACGAGTTTGAGAACGACGAAATATCGGGAATCGAAAGGCTGGAGTGAGGAGAGGGAAGAAGCTGGAGACGGGTTATTGTGTAGTTGGCCCTCGCGTATTTTTTTTTCCGGCTGAGGAGAAGCCCGAGATCTTGCTGATTGACGGGATCTTCTTTTGGGGGGAGGGAAGGATTAGCCAAAGGCAAATTCGGCAGAGGAGAACTGTGTAGCGTACACTGTCTGCGTTGCGGTGCTTGTTGACAAGCGTGGAATGGGTGAGGGGTTGGCGGGGTGGGGACCGTAATCGAACGAAGCGTCCCACGGTACACTGTATTGCGTAGGTTGATGGAGGACCGACTCAGTGAGGTCTCAAGCGACTCCGCGGGGCAGGTGAGGTCAGATCTAACAGGGGACACTGCAGGTCAAGGTAAGGTAGGAAGTGAGCAGAGGTGAGCAGGACGGGGTGCTGATAAAGAAAAGTCTAACGGGCGGCTACGGATACGGAAATGCAAATTTCTCTGCCAACATGCGCAGAGATCTTTGATCAGATCTTGCTTACGGATGAAGGAAAACCATTGGGCGCCCTCGGGCCGTCTTAATGAGATGCTTGAGCCTGTTAGCCTGCTGGTAAGGTTTCTTGATAGGGGTCCGAAAGCGGACCACGCACCCCGCCCCCATTTACGCGGCGAGAGTCGCTCACAATTAAAATCCAGGGTGAGAGGTGCCTTATGTCGTAGACGGAGGGAGCGATTACGCAGGAGAGTGTAAGGAGAGAGGGATAAGAACGGCGCCTGCATGGGCCAGCTGCCCAACCACGAGCCGTATGATTTCCTATTTCCAATTATCAAGTGTGAAGTTTTCTGTACCCGCAACAAATTGTGAAGTGGGCAGTGCAAAGAAACTCTAGCAAGAAAGAAAAAGAGGACTGGCCACAGGTGGAAGAAGGTTTTTTCCCCCCCCACTGCTGACCGAATCTAATGTCACTGACGAACGGCTATTAAGGGGCTGTGATTGGCTGCTGGGGGTCTGGCGTGGGTGGGTGTCCCTCTGGCTGGCTAAAAATTTGGTCCAGCCAGCTTCTCGGGGAGTTAATTCCTCCTACCTGAGCAGCGTAGCAGCCAAGACGCCCCTTTGGCGGGGTTTCTGCGTCTTCGGAGCCCAACGACGCTGTGCCACTCGAGAACCCTTAACAGTCTTGTCGAAGACCCTGCCGGCGACGGATGCTGTTTCCCCCCTCAAGGTCGCGAGTTTCTGTTTGTCATCTCACCACGGACCTCGCCAGTTAGGACCCAAAATAATGGGCCGGGATTACGAGACACGTGCTTTGCTGTGATACAGTGATATATACTACCCAGCTTCTTATTCGTCACCACGATTTCCCCACAAGTGAAGCGGATGAATAATTGATGCTTCTGGTTTGTGATGCACATGAAAATTACTCCGGACTATTATCTCGACTGTCCAGGGGAGGATAGCAGACCACAGTTTAACGCCCATGACAACTCCGTCAACATGCCACATTGTCGTCTAGCGACAACACTCTACAGCTTGAAGCTACTACTCGTCGTCTTGGCTGCCGCCTTCGCCTTGTTACCGTCCACGTCTACTACCTCGCCCTTGCGGTTGATGACCTTGACGCCGCCCTTCTTGAGATCCGCGAGCGTGTCCTTCTGCATCTGCGCCTTCTTGCTAATCGGCTTCTTGGCGTCCGTACCTCCTGCCTTGCGAATGCGTTCCTTCTCTCTCCTGCGCCTCCGTAGCTTGTCCTCGCGGGACATCTCTTGCTTCGCGACCGGCAAGCCGTTCTTGGCAACCACTTCGCCCTTTTCTGCTGTGTCTCTTCCGGCCTTGTACACTTCCTGCGGCGCGAGTGCGCTCTCTCCGCCACTGACACCTTGTGCCGTCGTAGGCTGGGCGTCCTCCATGGCGATGGTCGCAGCGTCCGAGACGACTGTAAGCGAGGGTGCTGCGGGCTTGGGCTTGTAGTGCCAGCTGCTCAGCGAGTCGAGACGTGCGCTGAGGTCCTTCCACATGTTCTCAATCTCCTTCTCCTCGCGCTGCAGCTTCTCGTCAGACTTGGAGACGTAGCCCTCCGGGTCGGCGTTCTTGAGGTGCTCCTCCTCGTAGACCTCAGCAAGACCCTTGCCCTTGGTGTCATCGAGCTCGATGAGACCACGGCGGGTGTGCTCGGGAAGGTCGGCACCAGGCCTGCGACGGATAACCTCGTCGAACTCTTGCGCCAAAATGCGGCGCTTAATGAGGTCTTCGATACTTTCGCTGACCTCTGCCGTAATGACGGGCAAGGGCTTGCCGACGTGCTCGAAGGTGAGGTCTTCTTCCAGCAGGGAGTTAACGGGGCGCTCGGCGGCCGAGGCCTCGCCCGATAGCGTCCACTGGCGCTTGGCCACAGACTCGACTTCGAGTTGGCGGATCTCCTCGGCGAGCTTAGCCAGGCGTCTCTCATGGGCTGACTTGCGGGATCGCGGGTCGCCGGCGGAAACATCGGATAGAGCATCTTCGGAATCATCGCCGTGGTCCGATTCATCATCAAAAAGGTCTCTCTTGACGTCTTCCATTGCGCGCTCGACGTCCTCCTCGGCAATCTCCTTGGGCGCGAAGCGAACTGATTTCTTCTTCTTGTCCTTGGAGCCCTTCTTCGGTGGTGCCTTGAAAAAGTCCTTGTAGTAGATTCCATTGGCATTGAACTCCTCTTCCTCGGCGATTTCATCGTCCATGTCCTCGTCGTCGCTGGCGCCCTCGGGAGCATCAAGGTCCATGTCGCCAAATGTTGGGCCATCGTCCTCGTCGTCCTCTTCTTCGTCCTCGTCCATCTCATCATCTCCCTTTTTCGTAGAACTTGACTTGCTCGGGGCTGAGAGAGGATCTGCGGTCCAGTCGATTTCTTCATCGTCGCTGGCGGCGTCGGTATTTGGGTCTCCGCGTGCGTCTTGCTCCTCGAACCATTGTGTTTGCTTGTTGAAGTCGTCAATCGAGAAGAAGCCGTCGTTGAGACCGTTAGGATCCTCGACGTATGTGTCTGATACGGCATCGTCGTCGTCGTCGTCGTCGTCGTCTTCTCCTTCTCCTTCCTCGTCCTCGTCTTCGTCCACGTCTTCCAGATCTCCAGTCAGACCTTCCACGTCAGATCCGTCCTCCGATTCTTCGTCATCCTCTCCTTCCAGATCAGAGTCTGACACTTCTTCTTCGGATCCCTCCTCGTCGTCGAGTTCGGAGTCTGCCTCTTCAGAGTGTTTAAGGCTATCCTGACCAACACCGTTTGCGACAATCTCGTTCCGGTCCTCGAGCTCCTGCAGCGTTTCCTGAGAGTGCTTCAAAGCGCTCTGAATGATCCGTCTTGCCTGCTGCCAGACCTGAGTCGTCTCAAACCCATCGACATGCACCTTGCGGATCTTGAGCACGTCCGTCCTGTCGCCGTCCGCCCTCTTGCGCTTCTTGCTCGCTTCCTTCAACAACCGCAGCTGCTCGTCGCTGATCTGGCCAGCAAAAGCATCGAGCGTGTCCTTGACGACCTGCAGCGATGCAGAGGGGATCGCGGGGGGCGGTTGGAGGAAGGCATGGCGGTTCGCGGGGGCCAGGTTCTCGAGTAGGGCGCGCACGTCGGCGGCGCTGGCGCCGCTCATGTTGGGGAGGTGAGCCACCATGCCGGGAGCAAAGCTGAGGGTGTTGGAGGACTGCGATGTCAGGGAAGAAGACGTGCTGCCCGCCGCCATGATGTTGTCGTGTGCGAAAAGTTTCGGCTGGCCGATGCAAGAACTTCAACTTTTTTTTCTGGGGCCTGACACCTTGCAGTGTTCGAGCTGCAAAAAAATTTGGGACCCCGCAAAACGTCTGGGATGGGCGACCGAGGTGTGATTGGTCATTGAGATCAGTGCGGGACCGCGCGCCCGACATTTGGCTTAGGTTAGATAAGCCACGCCTGTAATACCTCAGAACCGATGGACCTGATGTCGGTTCGTCCGTTCTTCTCATACTGACAGCAACTGACGGATTGGGAGAGGAAGAACACGTTTAGACTCAAAGACGTTTTTCTTCATTCGACGATCAACAGTTCCTCTCCAGCTATTTATCTTCAGGCAAGGCAATGTGAGCTCCTCGAGGTGTTGCCGGATCCTGGATGTCGTTAACCCCGCACCAGAGATCAGCCATCATCATCTAACCTGGATGGTCGACACTTTTTGGTTGGCTTTTCCTGCGTTCTGATAACGGTTTTTTCTTTTTTCTTTTCCCCTTGCTCCGTTTCCTTTCCTCTGGATTCCTCTGGAGCGTGGATTGATTAAGGAGCTATCAGAGTACTATCACCCATGTTGCTTCCCCTAGAATCAGTAATGGGCACATCGTTTGTCGCGACTCGTCATCCCCAAGCTGCTCCCAGGAATGACCCGTCCTGCATCGTCCTTGTCAACGGAATTCGACTTGCCTTTCTAGGCTTTCATCCCACCTCAAGCTCGCCGAATTATCCCTGCTTCCCCCATGCTCCCTCATCTCCAAGCGTGATCCCCAGGTGCCAAACCCAGATTCAGCTCTCACCCTCTGTCTCTCTAACAACCTCAAGGTATATCTCCATCCATGGATGCATCGGTAGCCCCGTATGTCCAACCCGCAATTCACATTCCGTGAAACGACCTTTACATCCCCATCACTCCTCCTAACTCGCCGCAACACCGTTTCACGCACCACCCTCCATGCCCAATTCTCCCACCTCCGCGCCAATGGCCAATACGGCGCTTTCAAGTTGAAGTGGCATCCCATCTTCGACGACAACTCCCCCTGGCCCGCCCCTGTCCACCTGTTCTGGGACAGCGATATTGGCAAATGGATCAAAGGCGCGTGCTATTTTCTTCTCGATGAGTACGACGTTGAGATCGACGCGGCTGTCCGCGAGCTCGTCGACATGATCCGCTCTGCCCAGCATGAGGATGGATACCTTAACATTCACTTTTCGGTCGTTGAGCCGGGGAAGCGGTGGACCAATACCCGTGATATGCATGAAATGTTCGTCCATCATCTTCGGTAGCGAACCACCAAGAGGCTGACGGATCAAAGGTACAACGCTGGGCATCTGATCGAAGCTGCTCTCGCACACCGACAGTATTATCGCAATGATCTCCTGATAGAGCCCATGCAGAAATACATCGCTCACATCCGGAAACGCTTCGGCCCAGACGAAGGTCAGACGCGCGCTTATCCAGGTCACCCTGAAATAGAACTCGCCCTTTTGCGGTTTTACTCGGCCACGGGAGGCCAAGATGCCTATGACCTTGCGCGCTTCTTTCTTGAGGAGCGTGGCAACCCGACTGGCCAGGAACGAAAACACTTCTACGATTGGGAGGCCGGACAGCGCAACGAGCCGCGGTGGAAGAGGCCAAATTCATGGCCAATGGACCGTTCGTTCTAGTATTGCCAGGCTCACGTCCCGATCTTGGAGCAAACGAGTGTCGAGGGACACGCGGTGCGTGCGATGTATTTGCTGACCGCTGCTGCGGACATGCTTAACATATCCCACGGTGCGGGGGGCCAGATGGCGAAAGCTCAGTCGCTGGCGAAAGCTGACGAGTGGCTGACCGCGTTACGGCGCCTGTGGTCTAATATGGTCAACAAGAAGATGTATTTCACCGGCGGCGTTGGTGCTGTGGCGCAGTGGGAAGGCTTACTTCCTCCCGCAAGGTCCCGACGAGGGCGGGTGTTACGCTGAGACCTGCGCTTCGGTTGGCGGCGTGATGCTTGCTGAGAGGCTCCTGCATGCGGACCCGGAGTTGAACGGGGAGTACGGCGACATCATGGAGCTGTGCGTGTACAACAACGTCATGACGGCCATGAGCGCCGACGGGAACGCCTTCACGTACGAGAACCAGCTCGCGAGCTGCGATACCGCCAGAATTGAACGCGAAGACTGGTTTGTTTGTGCGTGTTGTCCGCCGAATGTTACGAGATTACTCGGTAGTATTGGCGGGTATCTCTGGGATTGTGGGGTCGAGCAGGGTGAGGCCTTCGTAAATGTGCATTTGTACACGAGGGCCGAAGTCAAGTTCCCAGTGGGAGACAGGGAACTCGTGTTTTCGCAAAAGTCGACTTGGCCTTGGGAGGAGGGACGCATCAGCTTCGAACTCACGGGTGCCGAAAACTTTTCGACAACGTTTCGGTTGCGCATCCCAGCCTGGTCAGAGGGAGAATTCGTTCTCAATCGAGCGCCCGAGCCAACCGAGTCCAAGTTGGAAAGGGGATACCTAACCCTCAGCCCAGCCTTCATCGCACAGAACCGGACATCTTCTCTCGAGATCCGCGGCTTCGCTCCGCGACACATTGCGCCCCATCCGTACACGAACCAGCGCACACACCTATCGTATACTGCGTTGAAGATGCTGACAACACGTGGGAGCTGAATCACTTCAAGGACATCGGCATCGATGCCGGAGAAGAGATTGAAGAAACCTGGCGGGTTGATCAGATTAGGGGAGAGGAGTATTTTGCGCTGAAGACTACCGGTTGGGCGCGTACGCCGGATATGCTGGAGCGTGGGCTGGGGGGGATGAGGAAAGAGCTTGTGTTTGTGCCTTTTTACTTCCGTTCGAACAGGGGTGGGAAGGGCCAGATGAGGGTCGGACTAAGAAATGACGGGAAGCACTGAATGCGGTGGCCCAGGCAGTTCTGTTTTCTCAGACTGAACACTCTCTCGCTGATGCAACTAACGGTCGTCGAACCTAGCTGTTTGCTAAAGATTCAAGGGGCTTTTCTCGCTTTGATGAAGATGATGCATTGTATGTGCCTCCCAGACGTTGCATGTCGGCAACGCCATTTTCTCCCAATGAAACCGAGGCGTGGAGGTGGCCAAGCTGCCATCAAAGATCCTTGTGATCCGGTTCGTTGTTTATTTACCAGGAGAGTAGGATATGACGGATTGGTTGATTACGGCTGGCTTAGGAGTTGCGTCCTGGGGCATTCAAGCTTCGCAAGTATTCTAAAGTCGAACCCCCTTCAACGAGTTACACTTCGGACAACTGGGACAGTATTCGCGCCTGGCTGTTGCAATAGAAGATGCAGTTAGATAAGGGCGAGATTATGTCTTTCTGAGATGTCGACATACGCATCGGAAGGCGTAAACAGTCAACAACTTGCATACACTCCAGTAGCCTGGCAGATTCAGGTGTCACTGTGACTGTAGACACACAAAGCTCGCCTCACACTCAAGACACATTGAGATAGATGGGTGTGATATATGACGGGACGAAGTATCGTATCTTCAACGGCCACGCTTTGCCGGCCCTCGGAAAGGACTTCCGAATCTCAGATGTTGGATAACCTTACAACGGGTCTATGACGGTCGTAGTCCGGTCGTGGTCGAATACGAGTTCACAGAGGCTTCCCGGCTGAGGCTCGATATGGACGGGTCATATTTCCTCTCACGACATCGAGTAACGTGTCTATTAACAGAGTGCTCCTCAATATCAGTATTTCTCGATCTTATTCCTTCGAATATGATAGAGAAGGTAAAAATGAAAGGCGATGACGGACAGAGTAGTTGGTTTTGGAGGATGGTTCGTCTCGAGTACCTTTGGCGATTTGTGTCTTAGGTTTTATACTCGGCACAAAAGCGTGGTCAACTCTATGCTCAGAAGAGTATCCGTGGATCGAGGTGATGTCCAGGTTGCATTTGGCACTCTTTCATGGGTCATTTGGCGCCAAAATCATCCATTAAGTAGGGACATATCTCATTACCTTAGTGGTTAATCCTCGTTACTATCGGCATGATATCTAGGATATGCGGATCCTCAGCCCCCTCATAGGTATGTTGCGAAGAGTAAAGCTCCTGGCTCAATTCCATGGTCTAGAGCCCCCATGCATGTGCGAAACAGTTTTCCTTGGACTCATTCCCAGAGAAGTCTTTCCAATTGTACGTCTAGTAACATATCCGGCACGAACAGCTGGAGCTCACGAAACTTAGTTGGATATGCATAGCTGAACTACCTACCGAAACCGCAACCTCAAGCTAGTATTCAGTGACCGAAATCACGCTATGTGGAACTCGTAGCAAAGAAACAACATTGAACGAAAGAAGGTAGGATGTCAAAGCCTCCCTCAACCAACGTCCGGAGGGCAAAGCCGGTCATCAACCCTCAGCAATCACACACATACACCCCTGCGTCCTATCTTCTCATGCCAACCGAACCACCTGACGTGAGGATGGTACCGCAAAAGCCTGGATCAAGTCTCTCTAGTCCCTCGACCCCTTGCCGTACTAGGGAGGTGCCGATCACAAAATACAGTAAGCTAAACCGGTGGGTTCCCGCAACGGAAATCCTTCTGCCTGAAATCCAGGCGACACCATCTCAAACCCCCGAGAAGAAAAGAGCAATGTGACCACGACAACGAAAGTGGGAGATCGACTGATTCGACCGTTTGCCGGAAGTTAGCAAAGGAAATCTTTACCAGGTGAAGGCAGATGGAGGTGCAGAAACCAAACAAGAAGAGCACACGATAGACGAGTCTCACGTCAGCTCCGAAGAGACACGGAGAAGCGTGACACTGCGGTTCCGCTCGGTGGGTGTGGAGCCCGGGCCGTCCATCTTCTCAGCCCAGGTGGCTAGTCACCGACTTCTTTCCGCGGTAGAGGGAATCTTGGCGTAAGGAAGCGAACTCATCAGGGCTGACCATGGCGACTATTCAGGCACATGCAGGTGGACAATATCCGGGACAGGGTTTTTCTGCTGCTTGGATATGAAGCTAAGCTAGAAGTCCGGTACGAGAAGAAGCAGGAAATAGAGACCGTTTTTCTTTTATCGATAGACATCCATCATAAGTACTAGCGTTCGTCCTCGTCGTGCGTGAGTTGTTGCGGTCGTCTGGCTTAGGCTGTGTCCTCCCAGCTCGCTCTTTGCCACCGCCAAAGACCGAGACCATCATGAAGCTGCTTCCTATTCTCGCGTTGTTTGGGATCGGGGCCGTAGCTCACCCCCACGATGTGGCTGGCAGCCTGGAGTCCAGACAAACTTGTTCCGGCCCGATAGAGACCAGCCCGCAGACGTGGTGGCGGGCGGCCATCGGACACAACGGCGCGGCGCTGACGAGCACGGATTCGACTTTCCAGTATTATCAGACGGTCGTCCAGCACGGAGCGGACAACACCGGCGTCCAGGACTCTTCAGATGCTTTCAACTGGGCCATCGAAGGTATGTTGCGAGGGCAGCCGTGGGCTGACGAGTTAGAGGCGTTTAGACTGATGACTGGATTCCAGCCTGGAGCCGTACTGACAATACCGTGACTACGCGTCCGGCGTACGTGTACATCCCGCCAGGCAAGTATCGCATCAAGAAACCGATTCAGATGCTCGTGATGACGTATCTCATGGGTGACGCCGTCAACCGTCCCACGCTCGTCGCGGACCCGGAGCTGGGCAGTTCGCCCGTCATCAACAGGTATGATTCTCACCAAGGCGATGGCTCAGCAACGAAGAAATTTTACATGGCAGTTCGCAACGTCATCATCGATACCAAGGCAACCGACACGAGTGTACAGGCCGTTGGTCTCGACTGGTCTGTCTCCCAGGGCTGTTCCTTGACCAACGTTAAGATCGTCATGCCCAGCAACTCGAGCCATATCGGTACCACCATGGACGCTGGTGGTTCTGGCATCTTGATCAGCGATAGTGTGAGTTTTTGACGCTGGTGAGATCAGCTAAGAGACAACGACTGACGCGAGTACAGCAATTCGAGGGAGGTTCCATCGTCATCAAGGTCAATGGTCAGCAGTACCAGTTCAAGAACCTGATCTTCAACGGCTGCAACGTCGGCATCTTCGTAGACCATGTCTACGTTGCGGTCGTCCAGGGCGCAACCTTCACGAACTGCAACTTTGGTATTGATATGGGCCGGGATGCAGCTGGCGTGGTCTCCTTGGTTGACTCGAGCGTTCGAGCTTGTAACGCTGGTGTAAGCCAGAAGGTGACCGGGTACGGCGAGAACTCTCGTCATTGACAACTTCGAAGCCACCGACGCCACAGCTGTCAGGTCGAGTGACGACGGATCAACTCTGCGATCGGCGTCCGTCCCAGCTGGCCAAACGTAGGTCATGGGATACCTGAACTCGAACAACTTGCAGCAAGGTACAATCCTGCCCATCAATCGTCCAGCTGCACTGTTATCTGGCGATGGGTACTTCACTGCTCCTTGATCGCAGTATGAAAGGTACGCCCTGGATCAGTTCGTCAGCTTGAAGGGTGATCCTCAGCTACCGGTTTACGGAGACAACGCTCATAACGATGGACCGAATATCAACGCCATCCTCCAGAAGTACAAGAGCTGCAAGATCATCTTCGTCCCTCAAGGTATCTATCTCACGCAAGAGACGATCTATGTCCCTCCCGGTACGCGGCTGGTCGGTGAGACGCTCAGCTTCTTCAACGAAAACGGCTCACGTTGGTGGAATCCTGATGATCCTCAGCCAATTCTCAAGGTTGGCAACCCTGGAGAGGCAGGGATTGCGCAGATCAGCGACATCACAGTCGAGACTGCAGATGTCCTCCAAGGCGCCACTCTCGTTCAAGTAAATATGGCTGGAATGAGTCCCGGCGATGTCGGCACCTGGAGCAGCGCGTTGGCGGCACTAAGCACTCGCTCACTAACACGAACTGCGGCGACCTGGATCCCACCTCCTGCAAGGCTCCTTTTGCGCTGATGCATGTAACTTCAACAGCGTCCGCATATCTAGAAAACGTCTGGGGCTGGGTGGCAGATCACTCGCTCGATCGTGGCGCCGCCCAGAATATAGCCGTCGGTAGAGGCGCTCTTATAGAAAGTACGAAGCCGACATGGATGGTGGGAACCAGCTTCGAGCATTGCGTGATGTACCGGTATAAACTCCATAACGCCCAGAACGTTTATATTTCCTTGCAGCAAACAGAGAGTGCTTATTGGCAGGGCGAGGGAACGCCCCAGCGTGCGCCATCCCCGTGGTCGTAAGTTAAACCCAACCTCCCGGGCCAATTTGATGTTTCGTCTGTGACTGGCGCGAGTGCTAACTCAAGTGACCAGCGTCAATTCCGCCTATGGCGATCCGGACTTTAGCAACTGCGCGGCTCAGGACAAGAGCAACAATGATCGATGCTTCCGTTCGTGGGGTCACCACATGACTGATAGCTCCGAAGTGGTGATCCATGGCTCGGCGTTGTGGGTGTTTTTCAACACGATGAATGACAACCAGTGGCAGCATACGCAATGCGAGAACACCGGAGGCAACTGCATCACGAATCAAGCCTTTGCAGATGGTGCCAAGTCGGCATACTGGTTCGGTTTGCCTTTAAAAAGCAGCACGAACCTGTTGTATGATAAGACGGGTGGTGAAGTCTGGCAGGTCGTCGCGGACGACAACCCGGGGTCGTGGGGAGGCGTCCTAGCGGCCTACCTTCGAGATACTTGAATTAGCAGTATAAACGGAATAGATCAGAAATCAATTCCTCCGAAATACGACCGCTTGAGAAGCCGCGGTAGGCTGTGCGCCGTCATAATGGATGTGCAAACGCTCGTCCCGATGAAATGCAGACAGGGGTTTGCATGTCTTGGGACAGAAATCAGATACCACAGGCCGTGCCGCATCGTTTGGTAACATCCTAAAGCCCAGAGTTGGAGTCGGACGAACTGTCAAACGAAACGTCGATTCACTCGTGCCAAGATCAGCTTTCTTCGATTCTCCTCCTGCCGAGGTCCCTTTGTCGGCGTTGGATTGTGCGCTCTCTATGATGCATTACCGCACTCAAACTCGTTCTCGTCGAGGCTGCCCGATTGGGGGTTTAAAATTCTGGATGTCCCTCCATTCAGCATCTTGTTTCCCCTCCCTCGGCTGCTGTTGAATCTCGTGTTGAGTCTGTAAGTTCTGGGTCGAGATCAGATGCGTGGCAGCGTATCTAGGTGACGTCTGGCGGTCATGATTGTGCCGTAGACATCTTAGAAAGCATGAATCGAGCGTAAGCGGAATGCGGATCGTTCGTAGGTAGTAACGCCGCTCGTCTGAAGCTTGTTTAAGAAGAAGAATAGAGCGCTAAGGCTGGAGGCTGGCGTAACCTTTGTTGGCTTTTTTGTTGTCTTGTCAAAGACTTTCTATGTAGCGTTTCCGGAGCCTGTAGCTGGTGCCTCGTGTTTCCTTAGTGCCTCGGTGTTGACGAAACGCGCTTCAAAGAGGATTGGGCTGATATGTTCCGAGTCTGTCCCTGTGGCTTGAAAGGCGGTATTATTATTCGGAGGATAACTAGCACGCGTTGCCGGTGCTGGCGCTGGCAGTTGATGTCTCCAGGTTCCCGCGAAAGTAGCGCAGCCCTAGTAGCTAGGAGCTAGGCGCAGCCTAGCCCGTAATATTTAGAGGATATACTATTATATTAGTGAAATTATCTAGAACTAATAGCCTAGTTTAATCTATATAAATACTTATTGCTATTAACTCTTTTAATCTCTACTAAGAACTAATAATTAATATCTAACTATATCCTATAAGAATATAATATAAAATTGAATAAGTAATACCTTATTATATACTAATGTCTTAGCTTTAACTATAACTAATAGATATTATATTCTAAGTTAGCGAAATATAATATATATAATAACCTACTATAATAGTACATTTTTTAAAATAAACTCAATATTAATAGAAGACTAGAGAAAGCAATCTAACTTAATATCCATTTTTTTAGTAGTAAGAGTACTGTATTTTAAGAGGGGAGTAAACTATTATACTAGCCTATAGAGCACTATATTAGTACTGTATTATATAAGTATCTATAAAGATATATAGATGTATCCGCCCACAAGGCACCTATATAGTTAGCGAGATTTTTACATTACACACACGCATTAGGACACCCATCACACCTATAGCTACCTTATTAGTCCAGTGGCATGCAGTACTCGCTGACCATGAGGTACACTTACAGCGAGCTTCAGCGGCCTGCGCATTGAGGGTCGGCCCCCTGTCCCACTGTCTGCATACAAGAAAGCCCGCCCGGGTGCCTCACAACTCACGTCGCCTATTGATCGCCGCATTTCCATGGCTGGGGTCCTGCTGGGCACAAATGTGGGGATGGCTTTCTGGGGCGCGGTGCGCAGGCGCACATGACGCCGTACCGAAGTGCTAAATCGCCGAGGTTCACATGCGACACTGAGCGTCATCCAGAAGCTATGCCTCCTCCGTCAGTCTCCCCCCAACCCCCGACGCACGGTTTACCGTTGACATCTTTGATTATTTAAAGAATCCGGCTGCTCCCCGCATCTCGGTAAGATTACGAGCAGTCAATTTATTAAGTATTTATCATCACATTAACACTCCAAGTATATTCTTATACACGCTGCTAAAATGAGTCTCGCCAACGGTAAGCGCACCAGGCCCATGTTCTGTACTTGCTACGGTTGACGCTGATTTCTTTTTTCTGCAGACAAGTTTCCCTCCTCCGCAGCGTTTGACGCTATCAACTCTGCTCTCAACTCCAGCGAGGCCGATCGTAAGGAGGCTGTCAGCCAGGGCAAGGCCATCTTCGCTTTCACTCTGAAGAACTCAGCTGGGGAGACCGACAGCTGGCACATCGATCTCAAGGAGAAGGGCCAGGTCGGTAAGGGCCTTGGCGAGAAGCCTACCGGTACGTATGCGGCGTATTCTTACGACGGAATAAGGCATTCTGATCAACCAATTCTAGTTACCCTGTCTTTGTCCGACGCCGACTTCGGCAATTTGGTCTTGGGCAAGGCCAATGCCCAGAAGCTATTCATGTCTGGCAAGCTGAAGATTAAGGGCGACGTCATGAAGGCCACCCGAATGGAGCCTATTCTTAAGAAGGCCCAGGCTAAGGCCAAGTTGTAAGCAAGGATGTGGACTCTGTGATGTTGTCAGAATACCCTGTACCAAAACCTACACGTTGGACTAGAGGATTTACTAGGTTCGTGCGCACGCCGTATGGGAGGCGCTGATAGGAAATGAGAATGTGACAAAGTCTCTTTTTTTTCCGATATGCCGCAAAAGCCACGCATGAGGTGAAGTCTTTTGTTAACCCGTAGTAAATACTGAGTTTAAGTCAAATACGGATTAGTAAAGCGATCGTCAAGAATCCAAAGAAGTCCGCGCATCGACACCAGCCGACGTCGGAACCGGAGGCGCATATCGAGTGACACGTGCTTCCCATTACTATACCCTTCTTGCAAGCATTATTGACGGTGTCGGGCATGAGTAAGAGTTGAAAGAAAATCCGGCTATTGCCGGCCCGAGTCAAGCACATCGTGTGGTCCGGTGATCCGACGCCGCCGACCTCACATAAAAGCACCGACTGCCGGACACCCCGTCGACATGAAGTGGTGTCGTCGACCATGAAGTGGTGTCGCTCATGTCGCCAATTTTAGGTGGTAGTGCGACAAGAACCAAAGAGGCCTCATTGACGTCCAAGATACCGAGCTGCAGGTTGGAGGCTGCCACGGCGCGTTTCCCCTGGATCCCGTGTCGCAGTCGCGTTAGCCATCATGGCTGCGTTTTTCTCGAAGCACATGCAACAGAGTCAGGAGTGCAGCTGATTAGAAAGTATGTTACACTGAATCCAGTGGTGACAGACCAACGAGGTGATGGTCGACTAAGCATGTGGAAAGGAAACAAGTATGCAAACTGCGTGCCTGCCTAGGTGCTTGGGGGTGGGCAGACGCGACAGGACTGCGACTGGCTGACCGCGATCCCAAATACTACAGTAGAGGAACTCCGCTCCCGCTAGGCAACCTGGGGCCTGTCCTGGACGACGAGATGGGACCCTGCTGGGGAAAGCTTCTGAGCCTCGAAGGGCCAAAGTTCAGCCAATCATACTCAGTACTCGTTTCACTAAGCAGCCAATTGCAAAGCGGTTGCCTTAAAATTGAGGTTGGTGACGGCAGAAGAGTGGGTCAGCTCCCTCCTGGTCCCCCCTGTGAGTGTGGACTGCTTTTTTTTCGCTGCTGGCCCCGTCACCCGGACGTGCCACACCAAAAACTCCCAAGCCAAAATCTCTCGTGTCGTCTCTTCAGCCAGACACAAGGCGACTTCGATGCGCCATCCAGGATCAGCTTTCTGATCGCTGCGTTATCGTCTTACATTGCAGTTGACTTTTCCCTTTGCCTTGCGAGCTCTTTACATCAGCTTGCACCTACCGTTCGGCCGTCGCTTCCCCCCGTTGCGACTGCTTTCTTTCCTGTTCCCGCTTTGTCGGCGAACACTGCGTGAATCGATACGCGACTCTCTCGACGAAGTCGACCCAATTGGCGCCTTCCTCATCGCCAACATCTAATCATAATCCACCAACCGAATCTTTTATCATCGTTCATCACCATTATGGACCACAGAAACAGCACCCCGCCTGCGCGCCCGTCGCTCAAGTTCGCAAACCGTAGCTACCAAGCTTCGCCTCTGAACCCGAACAAGCGAATCGGTACTCCTCAGACTGCTCCATCTCAGAAGGTCTTCAACCGCGATTCCGCACCTTCGAGCAACCTCAGCACGAGCACTATATCTACTGCTCACAACCTGTTCCGCTCCTCCACCATTACCGCGAGCCCGGCCTCTGCCCCTTTTGCGCCGAGCCTACCAGCAACCACTATGAAGGTTTTCGCGCCAGGCGCGACTCCAGCTTCGCAAAAGGTCTACCGTGAAAACATTGCCCAGGCCACACCTCGCGGCCTCGCCTCAAAGTCGAACTCGGCCGACCTCTTTCAGATGCGCATTCCCTCTCCTCCTCCCGAGCTGACGGGCGAAGCTCTCGCGCGAGACATTCCTCCCGAGCTCGAAGCGAAGGGTACTGTTTATGCCGACCAGTATCTCGGTCATCTGGTTCCTCCCGAGTACGATGACCTTCAGCGACGTCAGCTTTTCTGCGTTCTAGACCTTCGTCGACTGAAATACGCTGCCAACGAGATCTTCATCAGGAAGGATTGGAAAATCAATGTCACGAATTTTGCAAAGGAGTTTGACAAGAGTCGGAGCTTGATCATGCTCAGATATGGTTTGTACGAGTTCAAGAACGTGAAGCCTTCGGGCGAAGTTTTGAAGAAGTGGAGAGCGGCCCATGGTCTGCCCGAGCCCGAGGAGGAAACTGCGGACGCCAGTCCTTCTAGGCAGACTACCCGCTCCAAGCGCAAGGCTGAAGAGCAGCTCACTCCGAAGGATACTGCCTTGTCTACTTCTTCCCCCAACAAAAACAACAAGAGACGTGCCTTCGACCGGAAGGAAGAAGAACCAGTTGCGACTCCAGCAGCCAAGATCAACAGGACCGCGCTCGTTACCGATGAGGCGGAAGAGAACCAGCCCTCAAAATTGCAAAAGCAAGCTCCAACACCTTCAAACACCAAGAACTTGTTTGAACGCATCGCCAACAACCAAGGACCTACCTCGACTCCCAAGGCAACTCCACAGGCTCCAGAGGCGGCCAAGCCTAGCCCGTTTGCTGCTGCCTCCAAGCCAGCCAATGGCGAGCCCCCCAAGTCTGTCTTCCAAAACCTCAAGCCTACTTCAGCAGGCAACAGCAACCCCTTTTCCTATCTTTCAGATAATAGTTCCGCAAAGAACAGCGGTGTGGACGCGGACGGCGAGAGTGAGACGGATTCTGATGAGGAGGAGGCGGAGACGCAAGAGACTGCCCAGCAGAGCTACGAGCCCAGCGTAGCCGCTAGTGTTGGTGCCGAAACGCCGTTGGCTCAACCTGCTTCTAACCTCTTTGGCGCTGGTGTAAAGAAGCCGATATTCTCCAGCGGCGTTGCCACCGGCCCTTCCAGCACCTCGTCCGAAGTTAGAGAAACGACGCCGAAAAGCCTGTTCGACCGCGTCGTTAAGGGCAATGACGGCCAGCCTCTTCGCGCGGAGTCTGCTGAGCCGGCCAAGGAGTCTGCGCCGGCTCCAGTCGACGCCACTTGGAAGCCTACCAGCCCGATCAAGTTCAACGCCGGCCCCGCTGCCGCGGCCGGCAGCAGCATCTTCGGTGCTTCTACCAATGGCGGGTCAAGCTCCATTTTTGGTGCTAAGCCCGCCGCACCTTCCTCCAATCTTTTCGGCGCCCCGAAGCAGGACAAGCCGGCTGCATCTGCGTCGAACCTGTTCGGTGCCCCGAAGCAGGACAGCCAGGACAAGCCGGCCGAAGAGCAGGTCAAGCCCGGAAAGCGAGCTCGCGGCGATGATGCTGAGTCTGACAAGGAGAACAGCTCGAAGCCTGCTAAGGCGCCCTTTGGCAGCTTCTCTACCGGTTTCAAGCCCAAGACTTCCGAAGAGCCCAAGACGGATGAGGCGTCCAAGCCGGCCGCCCCGGCTTTCGCGTTTGGTTCCTCCGCTCCTAAGCAGGACGAAGCTAAGACCGCGGCTCCAACCTCCAACTTGTTTGGATCTCAGAAAAAGCCTCCAGTAATGCAGTCCTCGACGCTCTTCGGCGGAAGCAAGCCGCAAGAAACTTCATCGACTCCCGCAACTGAACCAGCGAAGCCTCTCTTTGAGGCCAGCACTTCGAGTACTGCCAGTCATTTCCAGTCCAACACGCTCTTTGGTAGCCAGGCACCCACACCAAACACTTCTAACCTGTTTGGCGCCAAGCTGGCGGAGGCTACGGCCTCGAAACCCGAAAGCACTGCGCCAGCGACGCCTGTATTCAGCTTCGGCGGTAGTAAGCCCGCTGAACCCAATCCGCTTTTCGGTGCTCAAAACACGCATGGGGGCAACCCTCTCTTTGGTGGGAGCCCCATGAAGTCGGATCCTCCGGCGTCGTCCGCGGCATCCTTTACCTTTGGTTCCCAAAATGCCGCCCCATCCAACCCCTTCGGCGGTTCATCTGAGCCTCAGACCAACGGAGGCTCCGCTGCGCCCCCCCGCTTTGGTTCTGGAGGTGGGTCATCCTTCACTTTCAGTGCAGGTGGCGGCCAGTCATTCAACAACCCATTCGCGTCGAATGGTGATGCAGCTAATTCCGCACCTTCGTCATTCACTTTCGGCAGCGGGCCTCCTGCCTCCTCCGGCGGATCCGCGCCCTTCCAGTTCGGTGGTTCATCGTCTGCTGCTCCCTCCAGCAGCTCTCCCTTCCAATTTGGCGGTGGTTCTTCGCAGCCAGCTGCGCCTGCGGCGCCCACGGCTTCGGCCTCATTCACTTTTGGTGCGTCCAATGGCACTGGCAGCTCCGCGCCAGCCGGCCAGAAGCCATTGTTTGGGACGAACAATGCCGCTCCTGCTAGCAGCCTCTTTGGCGCTAAGCCCCAGTCTTCCGGTATGTTCGGCAATTTGCAACCTCCTGCTGGTGTTTCGACCACTGGAACCAACTCTCCATTCAACTTTGGAGGTGCTTCCAGTCTCGCAACCACCCCCGCAACCGGAACTCCCGAGCCTGCTGCGGAACCTGAGAAAGCCACAGCTAATGGTGACGGCGACGACGCCGAGGGCAAGCCTCACGAACAGATCAAGCTTACCGAGGGCGGCCCAGGAGAAGAAGATGAGACTGTCGTGCATGAAGTTCGCGCTAAGGTCATGAAGTTTGTCCCTGCGGGTTCTGAGGAGGATGGAGACGACCAGCCGAAGAGCAAGAGTCCTTGGTCCACCAAGGGTATCGGACCGTTCCGTCTACTCAAGCACAAAACTACCGGTGCCGTACGCATGCTTCTCCGCGCCGAGCCTCGTGGCCACGTCGTCCTCAACAGAACAGTTCTGCCGACTGAAGCCTACAAGGCTGACAAGAAGTACGTAAAGTTGACAACCTCGAATGAGACGGGCAACGGCCTCGAGACGTGGATGGTGCAGGTCAAGACCGAGGACCTGGCCAATGCTCTCGCTGGCGCATTGGAGTCCCACAAGTTGGCGAACGCGAAGTAAGTGTGCGATTCAACAGTGCACGAAGGCGACGACGGAATGAGCCGAGCTTTGATTTTCGATTTAGTCCCCTTTGGAATTATTTCTTGGTCGGGTTTATATTAGATGAAGAGACAGCGGGCTCGTTAGCAACGAGAAAGGTAAGGCATAGCATTGCTCTTTGGGGGTCCTTGGCGTTATGAAATCTGCATATTTACCGTTCTCTTTTTTCCCCCTCTCTGGCAGCAGCAACATCTGCTGCCGTGGACTGGGCGCCTTCACGGTGTGCCCTTTCGTCTCGGGGGAATTTGACAGAGGGTTTGACGGGCACCAAAAAGCACAGACGAAGCAGAGCATGTCTTGATGGGAGAAATAGGCACTTGCAGTACATTGACAAGGAATTATGTACCCTGACAACTATATCCACTGCATCGTGACATCAAATCTTTCATAGCGATGCTGAGCTCCGCTCCAAAGTGACGACAAAATGCTGAAACTAAGGAAACATCCAAGTCTTCGTGACACCTTTCTCCAGTCTAGTCTATGAGTTCTGAACCAACATTGTTATCGCCCTCCGCATCCCAGGCCCCGAGGGCGCTGAACATAAGATGCGAGGGAGAGGCTGCTACGTATTTGAACAGTGTTGCTACCTTTGCCGGTCGTTTCGACGAAGCCGAGGAAGGGTCAAGCAACAATCAAGGAACTCAAGGTGTTCAAGGCCTCGCTCGAAGAGCGATCCTCGACCCGCACGGTAGACCTTACAAGCTGGGAGCTTGCCACAAACGTAAGTTTAGTAGGAACAGGGTACAAACGCACATCGATTCCTTGTCTTTGGAAGCGGTTTAGTCTTGCAGTCTTGGTTACACGTTCAATCTGAGATCAAACCTCGAGGTGACGCCCTTCAGTGCGCGCTCTTGAGAGCCTTCCGTAGACGGAGGATTGACCGCATCAAGCAGGCTTAGATGGAGCCATACTCTGGACGGACCCTCTACCATGGATATTCTTGTAAACACTGTGTGCTACTCTCGTCTCAGACATTGAACATCTCAAGTGTCCACTAAATCACGCCGATCTTCCCTTCGAAGGACTGAAGACACGTCGCCTAAAGGCGTCTGCTTTTGCTTTGAACACCGAACACAGACCAAGCGAGAAAACGTACAACAGGGAAGTCATTGACATTGCTGCCTGCTTGTCTGTCCAGATTGGAGTTTCTCTATATATGTGCGGTTGCGCCCTTTCCCTGTTTTCCGAACCTCGCCGCATGCCTTTTTTTTTTCTTTTAGTACCCGTCCTTTCTACTCATGCCGCGATGAAAAACATAGATAGTACTGTACAAAATCAGCAAGCACATCGTTATGATACGAGTCTAGACCAAATGGTGCCGAAATTCTTTCAGTCCACAGCGAAGGTATCGTACACATTCGAAGTTTGAATAAGTCTGGATGCTTAGAGATGCCACTCGGGGAGGGAGAAGTCCCTGTTCTTTGGCCATTGCTCAGTCCTGCGATTTCAGGGTCAGCAATTGGATGTACAGACGCAACGGAACTCCATACCTTGTTGTCAACATAACCGTCATGCGTTTCCTCCTCTCAACAGTCTCCTCTGCATCAGTCAGACGAAGCCACTTGTCCAACAAACTCCTCAACTCCTCGTCACTCTTGCCAGCGCAGTCAATGCCACGCTCCGTGCAAGCGATGCGCACCTCCTGTGCCTCAAGCCCGTCGACGCCACCATCACGCAGCAACAGCTTATCATCTCCCTCCAAGAACGCCATTCTCAGACGTCCCTTGGTCGCCCACATGCCCGGCGGGATAAGTCCGATCTTGTCCCACATCATGCCAGGCAAGTGCAGACTGCGTAGCACGTGCTTCTTCGCCGCGCCCTTCACGTTCCCGGTCAAGACGCCCTGCGGCGCGGCCCTTTCGAGATCCGCAAACGACTTGTGCCGACGCTCCTCAGCCTGCGCGACGCCGGCCTCCAACTGACGCGGCAGGCGACAGGTGTAGGGCACGACGCCGTCCACGAAGATGACGATGAGTGGGGTGAATTCCCCGCAGATCAGCAACACGACGCCGAACAGCGGGACGCGGAGGATGTCGTGGCGCACGCGCCAGAGAAGGACCCAGTCGGCGCGGCTGAAGCCCTTGGGGACCTGGCCCGGCGCGAACACCGAAGGCGCACGGAATCCCTCGACCGTCTCGCTCTTGGATGCAATGACGTCTTGGATGTGCCGCCTGTTGGCAAACACGGCGGACAGACCGCCCTTGTAGAATTTGATGTATGTCTTGGCCTGCGCCAGCAAGTGGGAGAACTTGGACTGGTCGGGTCGGCGTTCGGGGAGCTCGAGGGGCGCCGGGCGAGAGGATGCCGGGGGGTTGATCTTGGAGTTGAGGACGGCCTTCGAGAGGGACTCGGGGGCGGGCTTGGACGGGGGGGAGCTCGCGAGGCGTCGGTAGGGGCCCGTCGTGGTGGACTTGGTCGCGAGGGAGAGGAAGGGTGAGTGCTTCACGCTGCAAATCAACGTCGAAGCTGAGGGAGCGCGCATGGCGCGCATTGTCGTTCTGTGGTTCATCGCATTGGCGGGCGGGAATTGGTTGCTGGTTCACAAGAGAGGAAGAGGGTCCTGGCGGATCGTTTTTGGAATTGCATTGGCATGGGCAGGAAAATTGTCCTGAAATATCGAAATTTAAGTAATCAATCAAAGTCGTCACTGATTACCTACGTAGCGTGTAGCTTATCGCTTATCGCTGCTCGTCCCTGCGTCGGCCCCACTTTGAAGCGTTTACCCGCCGTGTCTGGTCCGGGGAGCGGCCGTTCTGGCCGAATCAAGCTTTCCTGTTGTCTTGGAGTGGGTGGCTGCTCCTGGTCGTTTGATGATCTTGCATCGATTTTTCGGCGACAATTGACTGGTCGGATCGTGGTGTGTCAAACTAACTACATGTCATTTTGGAACATCGAAGGTAGCGACGCCATCATCAAAGTCACATCACTCTGTTTTGGTTCAACAGATAGTGGCGATCGGTTAACTGCCCATCTGCTCGATATGCCATTGCATTCCATCGTGATATTCACTGTAGCCGCCTTTAATCGATACGCGATTCTACATTCGCACGCTGCTGGCCTGGGAAGTGATAGCGTTGTGTCATCACATTGACGCAGTAGGTCACGTTGTATGGTTCTTAATGCGGTTTTGCACCCGAGAGAGCATCCACCAAGCGGGGCTTTAGCCCCGTCACTCCTCTTGGTGTAGTTGGTTTATCACGTTCGACTGTAATGGTTACATTGTCATCGAAAGGTCTCTAGTTCGATTCTGGAAGGGGAGAAACAATGCTTTTTGTGTCTGATGCCTCTGAGTTTGACGCACCTTTTTTTCTAATCCTTCCTTATTTTTTCTCCGTGCAGAGCTGCCTGCCAACCGTGTCCTTCGTTGCTTGAAAATCCCCTACCTTTTCACAGGAGGTATGCTTCATCGGTCCCGTCTGTGATATGTCCAGCGATAATTAGCGTCGAGCGCTCAACTGTTCCACCCAACCTAAAGTTATGTCGTGTCTTATTGAGTTCTAATATCTGTCGTGAACATCTTGTTGCCACACAGAACTAAAAGCGAGTCAGGGGCCTGAGGTCAGAGGAACTGCCCACTCACTATAGGCAGGCCAGAGAAGCAAGATCAAGCGATCATATGGGCTGACACGCGAAAGCTACGCGCAGAGTATTTGAAATTCATGCCTGCTAAGTGATGGAGTGTTAGTAGAACGATGAATTTGAGCTGTGGCAACTCATCTTTCTGGGTTGCCACTGAGTACTCGCTGGAGGAGAGAGACACGAAGTGGCAAACAAAAGATTCAACATTGTGGAATTGCGTGGAGTAACTCCAACACTGTAAGAATAACAGGGGAGCAGGGGCTCTCGTTTAGGTATGTACCAAGCGTGGTCGCGAGGAGTCGCTCAACCTGCTAATTGCAGTTCTCCTGCTCCGTAGATCGATCCGGATTCTACTGCACTGCCTTGAACTGGCCAGGTCTCCCAACAGATGCTGCACAAGATTCGTCAGAGAGGAATGAAGGTACGCCAGAGAAAAAGGGGCGAAAGGGCTGGTGCCCAGGAGATTGCCGCGGCTCGGCCGTCCAAGTCCAAGTCCTGCCTGGCGTGTGTCCCTTGTTGATGAGTCTGGAGCTGAGGAGGTTAAATCCATTAAGGCAATTGATTTGAAGCCTATGGAAAGAACACACTCTCCAGAGTTGGCAGAACGACTCAGAACAAACTACGGCAGACATCCTAAACCTCGGGACCCTGTTCAAACCACCTCCTGAACCAGCCGACAGCCTGGTCCTCCGCCCTCATGCCCAAATCAGCCTGCCGCTCATCGTTCGGGTCCCCCCT
This sequence comes from Colletotrichum euphorbiae, assembly GCA_037178605.1. Lineage (NCBI taxonomy): Eukaryota > Fungi > Ascomycota > Sordariomycetes > Glomerellales > Glomerellaceae > Colletotrichum > Colletotrichum euphorbiae. The sequence goes on from JAXCEF010000144.1 coordinate 53,605, forward strand.
CACGGCAAACCCGTGCTTTGCTCCAGTATACTCTACAACCTCACAATTGCCCTTCTTCCCCAGCAACTCCTTCGCAAGGGCCATCTTCGCCCTCGGCATCATCATGTCGTCGTCCCCGTTGGCAATGCTCAGCGGTAGCGCAACCTTCTCCAGATCCCCCGGGACGGAGACCATGCTCGGATGCGCGGTGTATCCGACGTCGACCAACACCTCCCCGTACGGACCGGAAGCGGCCTGGGCTAGTTGAATGGTGTGCTTGCCGCCCCAGCAGAACCCCGCGACCCCGATCTTCAGACCCATTGCTGCTGCTGCTGCTGCTGGTGCCGCCGCAGCGGATGGTTCCCTGTCGTCCGCGGAGGAGGAGGTAGTAGATGTCGACGGTCGAGGAAGCGGGGACGGCGGGGAGAGGCGGAGAGCCTCGAAGTAGTTCCTGATGCGCGGGACGAGGACGCCGGGCCGGGTTGCGAGGAGGAGGGGAACGAAGTAGCGGATCATAGTCACGGCGCCGACGGGGTATAGATACAACAGCTTGTACAGCCACGACTTTTCGGCCTGGATGCGGTCGCCGATGGAGAGGACGGAGTCCGGCATCGCGCAGCCTTTCCCTTTTGGTCAGCCATTATGGTCTCTTGTGACGCTCAACCCCTTGACAGGACAGGACTTCCGAACGCCCGCTGTTCAGCAACCCGGCACAAACTAACCATCCATAAACTCTGGAAGCAGCACCACGGCCGGGATCCTCGTGGCATACGCATCCGCCAACGCCCTTGTGTTCTGCAACTTCCAGCCGAACGCGTCCGGGATCACGACGACTACCCCCGCGGGCTCGCGGCCCTGTCCGGGACGCGCGACGTACGTCGGCAGGCCGTTGACCGTCTCCTCCGTGCCCTGCGGCTCGACGTCGCCGCGGAGCGTGCCCTTGAAGCAGTCGGCGCAGAACCGAGGCGCCTGCGAGTCCGTCATTTCAGCTCTCCTCTTGTCGTTTTGTTTCGTTTCCCTTGCTCCCCCGTCAAGTGCCCGTCAGATCGCATCCGACAGCCGCTGAGCCTAGATCTGGGATCTGGCTCGCGGCGCTTATCCAACTCTAAGTTCGAGAATAGCACACGCGACAACGCTAAAGCGCCTTTGGGTCGGTTGGGGTAACTAACGTCGGAAACCAACAGGGTCCAGGTACTGCAGGGCGAGAAGCTGAGATGAAGTAGCATTACATCCTGGCACCGGATATCATCACGCTTTTCCCCCTCATCTCTCAGGTCGCCACCAGATCGATCGCTCGGCGTCTGTGCCCTCCGGTGAGCGCATGAGTGATGGCCTTCCCTAAATGGTTACCGCGTCTCAGATCTGGTGCGAGGTGTTACTTCGATACGTGGTGGCAAGGTTATGCTGCATAGCTCGTTGACTTCCCGCGCGGATCTCTTTCCTTGTGTGATCGAATCACCTGGGCCAACCTGTGAAAGAGCCTGGAGACAACATCGGTGCGTCGAATAGAACGTTCTCTTCTTCGAGCTGCGGCACAGCAAATCGGAATCGACTCCCTTGAACACACCTTACCCAAGAGTAGCCGACGCGGTTGGTTCAGCGGCCGCGGGCTCAGGCTGCAAGCTCCACCGGGACGCCCGTCCGTGCCGAGCATTGCATTCCCGCCGTGCCTGCGCTAAAAGTTCAGGGCCGGTCTTCATTCGTCCCGGGAACAAGCTTACAAACCGCGCCCCGGGAAGATAAACCCATTGCTTCACCGAGGTGTGGGATGAATCACCGAGGTCTGACGTGATTGGTCAGTGGAATTTCAACACACATTTTCGCTCTCATTCAGTAAGGTATGGCGTTTACCAATTGCTCACTGGATCTCGCCAATTAGCTCGTGATATACGTTTCGCACCCGAGCACACGTTTACTCGGATCTTGCAGCTTCGCCGCGTCTGGTCATACCCCATTCGTCATGGTAAATCCTCACTGAAGCCTTGGGAAAAAAAAAAAGAAATCTCTTAGCCCTAGTTCTAGTTGGGACTTTCACTGACTCGAAGCGACCAAGGTCCACGCCGACGCATCCAACTTCGCCAATGGCGTCACCAAGGAGCAGGCCTACGAGCAGGTACTCCTTCAAGCCGAGGGTCTTTTCTATGAACAAAGAAACTGGGTGAGTTGTCTTCTCCCTTTCTTTCCCTACCTCCTCCTTGCCTCTCGACGATATTCATTTCGGAACACGCACTGACACTCATGACAGGTCTGGTAAGCCATCTTCAAAAGCCTCAGTGAGAGTGGTTACACGAGGATCTGACACAAACGCCCCCCTCCCCTTTCTTCCCAAAGCAACCTCTCCAACACAGCCTCCCTCCTCTGGCACGCCTACCACTCCCTCCCGGCGCCCTCGACGAGCGTGAACTGGGCCGGCTTCTACGTCCTCGACGCCTCCGCCTCCCCCGCCAAGCCCTCTCTGATCCTCGGTCCCTTCCAAGGCAAGGTCGCGTGCCAGACGATCCCCTTCGGCCGAGGCGTCTGCGGCGCGGCGGCCTCGACGCGGGAGACGCAGGTCGTACCGGACGTTGACGCCTTCCCTGGCCACATCGCCTGCGACGGCGACAGCAAGAGCGAGATCGTGGTGCCTGTCGTCGTGGGCGACAAGCTCGTTGCCATCATCGACGTGGACTGCGCTGTGCCGAACGGGTTTGACGAGGTTGATAGGTTATGGTTGGAGAAGCTTGCTGCGCTACTGGCGAGGAGCAGTGACTGGTAAGGCGTGAAACGGTAGCACTACATACGATTTCGTTGTGGAAAATGATCGAAGGTGGTTACGCAAGGTTGACAAAGGTCCAGTCACGTACGACGGGCAGTAATGTGCCATTCAGCAATGGCATCAATTATAGACATCGGGCATAGTGCACGGCACCAGGTCATGAACGGACATGTGTCATTCAATCAAATTGAATGGGCCGGAGTCAACCTTCGGACAGACTAAAACTTTTGTTCACTTTGCTCATCTGACTGGCGGTATCATCGTTCCGCCAAAGCCCGTGCCTCCCGTCCAACAGGCCTCCAGACCGACCTCCCACTCTAGAACCTAAACCATTTTCATGAAAAAAGAAAAAAACACCTGTCTACTTTATGACCAAAAGGGGTATCAAGTGAAGCCCTTTACTCCAGAGCCTTCTTGGCGAAGGTGGGCAGAATGAAGGAGGCCTTATGGATGTCGGCATTGTAGTACTTGCACAGCTTCTCCTCCTCCTCGGACGACCACTTGCGAAGGGGCTCCTTGACGTTGCGGTTGGCGTCCTTGCAGCAGACCATGAAGCCGATCTGGCCGGAGGGGTAGGTGGGAATGGTGGTGTAGGCGTACTCGGCGACGGGGAAGATCTCCTTGCAGTCCTTCTTGAGCTTGGAGATGAGTGGCATGTGAAGCCACTGGTTCTCGGCTGCGCGATTTGTTAGCTAGTCCCGTTCTTGGTTCGCGAAGGAGGTTCGGAACACCGCATATCAGAGACTAAGACGGATAGAAGTTGATTCGTAAGGAGCGTCTCGCATTGCTCAAAAATAAAACACAGACAAAAGAGATGAACAGTACAAGCACATCCAGGTCCAGACGACCCAGATCACGCCAGCCGCCGCTGGGCGCCGGGGGATTTCGTGGGATGAATCGAGGACAGGCCATGGAAAGAAGCAGGCAAGTTGAGTGCCTGGCGCGTTTCCTAAAACCAAAACTTCCTTGATTCCCCTTACATTCTTGAACAAATGGGAACGTACAACCTTGAGTAGTAATGACACCGCCCTCGCGCAGAGCGTTGTGGAGGAGCTGGAAGTAGGGCTTCTGGAAGAGGGACTCGGCGGGGCCCTCGGGGTCGGAGGAGTCGGTGATGATGACGTCAAAGGTGTTCTTGTACTCCTCAAGGAACTTGAAGCCGTCGCCGACATGAGTCTTGGACTTGGGGTGGTCGAAGCCGACGGACATGCCGGGGAGGAACTGCTTGGAGAGACGGATGACAGCCTGCGGTCCATGTTAGTGGGGCCGGAACGGGAGGGGAGATTTGGAACCACGGGTTCACCTCATCAATGTCGCAGAGGATAGCCTCCTCGACGGTGTCGTGCTTGACGACCTCACGGAGAACACCGCCGTCACCACCGCCGATGACAAGAACCTTCTTGGGGTTGGGGTGAGAGTTCATGGCCAGGTGAGTAATCATCTCCTGGTACGAGAACTCATCACGCTCGGTGCACTGGATGACGTTGTCCAGAACCAGGACCATGCCGTGGTCCGTGGACTCGAAGATGAGAACATCCTGGTACTTGGATTTCTCGTGGTGAATGACCTTCTTGACCTTCAATGTCATGGCCTGGCCTAAGAGACGACATTAACACAAGCGGTTCTCATGATGCTTGAATAAGTTGACTTACCAGGCCACATGTCCGAGATCTCACGGAACCAGCCATCTGTAAATTACCGTATGATTAGTGAAGTCCCGTCTCATTTAGTTTTCCATGAAGTATGAATCGCCATCACACTGCCAGTGCTGCCTGCCCACTGCCGATCCCCGAGAAGTGCCGTGCTCGGAGAAATTGCGAGCTGACATGGCAAAGGCTCATATGTCACCTCAATTAGAGGTTATACGAAGTTCGATCAGTATCGACGGATGGCGTTTCTCCTGAAAGATTGCTTAACCGAGAGTGGCATCAAGGGTAGCGTATGCGCGCTCAGACGGTGGAGGAGCCAGGGCTCATAGACATCGTTGTGGTTCGGGGAGAGGCGGACGAAGCCACCCGTCAATAGTGGCGGGAGATTTCTTGGAAATGGACCGGTATTTGGCGACAGGCCATGTGGCCATGTTGAGTCCTTCTGCCAATGAGACGACGGTTAAGGCTCCCGGGACCAACACCCCGTCGAACCATTCCCGGCTGCTTGTTAAGACGCCAAAGAAGGTGAATGGAGGGGAGATCACAACGTCGGTCTACTAGGGCCCCTTGATGGTGTAAATGGGCGCGCAAAACTCGAGTAGGGGCATAGCATAGGAGCAGGCAATGAAAGGGGGAGGGAGGGAGGTGGACCACACGAACCTTGGATGGTAGGATGGGTAATTTCGCTCATTTTGACAGTTGACGGGGTTTTGGCAGGGTTACTGTGTAGATATCGACAGGTCAACGAGGGCGCAGGCAGACGGAGCAGACGAGTCTGTTGCAGGCGCAAGACGGGTATTATATGGCGGAGGAGGGAAGCCAGGACGGGCAGGGCAGTCGGTCTTACTGGATTTTCTCTCAAAATGTGCGTTGACGTCGTGGGGTTTGTTGTTGTTGTTGTTGTGCTGCCGATGTGGAGTGCCAATCGACGAAGCGGGCTGCGGTTTGCCGGTGCGAAGAAATTTTTTTGTGGCTCCGGGGTGGCCTCGTTTTGAGATTTGCGCCCCAGAATTGCAACGCCAGCGACTGGTCCGTTCCATTTGGAGATCCTCTCGCTGCCGGTTGCTTTCCTCATCCGCATCGCAGGTTGTTATCAGTGCGCTGACTCCTTATTGCCCTATCGAATTACAAGGCGGCCGTGCCTACAGTACCTACCTTGCCCGACGTCTATTCGATACAACCTACCTCACCTTATTTCGCATTCCTTACCTTCATGGAAAGCACATCAACTTGGATCTATGAAGTATTCACGCTAGACGCTGACACCTGCCATGGCAATGGGTATGCCAATGGGCCCGGCTAGGTAGCTGCTGTCATGTCCACTAGTCCAGAACGTTGACAGAAGATAGCATCCTGACCGATCTATTGTTTCTTCGCTCGCTACCTACCTCCGCGCCGGGCGAGCGAGGCAAAGCGAAGGGGACACCATATGGTCGATGCACTGGATTACTGGGGACTTGGTTAGAACTTCCACGAGATGCGGCGGCGGCGTTGCCGTGCAGCAGTCGCCATGGTCAACCTTGAGAGAATTACGTGACGACAGGGTGGTATACCTTAGGGAGGAGGTGCTTCTGCAGAAAACGTGGCTAGCCTGGATCTGCAAACCAGAAAACTCCTTTCTTTTCTTTTCGTCTTGCTTCGCAGTTTCTTCCGTCGGGTCCGATACCCCACCTTCGCCAGTATTCAACGGCGTCCCTTTTCTTTCACTCGCCATAAGACAGCAAAGATCGTCCTCTCCCCGCCATCAGATGCGATACCTTGAGACGAAACGAAGGTATTTTACACCTGGTAGGTCTCATCGGGTGCTGACGAAGACCTTCGAGATAGAGGGATCTAAATAAATATTCGACTGCCGTTGCTACGCGTGACTAAACCTCAGATATGAGATGCGAGAAACTGCACGACGTGATGCGCAACTCGACCGGCGGGAGAATTGTTCATACTCCGGGGATGGGGCCATTGCGTCGACTTCGGTTTAGTGTCTCTCAGTAACGTTTATATCTGGAAACAAACGGGGTCTTTTCTACGCCAAATAATAAATAATAGCTTAGAAGTAGTTATTGATTACTATTGAAATAAGAGTTAAATTTAAAAACTTAAAATAAGCTATAAAATACTATAAATATTACTAGATAACCTAAAGTTATAAAAAAATCTTTGAGGTATTTAGATCTGGCTATAAACCTATAAGAATCTTTTATTAATCTAAATCCAAGTTATCGGAATATTTCTATAAAGCTTTTTACATTTTATTAATACTTTTCTTATATTATATTGCTTGAAGTATTTAAAAAACTACTCGTTTAATAATTACTCTCTAAATAATATTACTTTATTTATAGTTTTATCTCTTTGAAATCAAAGTTATATAATAATAAAGATGTTTTAAAAACCGTATTTTAATATAATAAATAAAATTAAATTTATAAAGACCTAGACCTAAGTTTATTTAATAAGAGGTAGTGTGATATTATTTATTTAAAGCTAAAGAGGAAAAGAGAATATTTTTAGTTTAATAAAGATTATATTAGTTTTATAAGTAACTACTTAGTAGCTATAAAGTAAGCTCTAGAGGTAGTATTTTTAATTAGGGGCCTAGATAGTTCTAACTAGGCGTAGCTTATAATAAATCAAAGCTTAAAATAAAATATAATTAATATTTAAGAGCATAATTAAAATCAAATAGCTATATAATAAGTACTATACTAAGTTTTTCAAACCGCTAAAGAAGCAGATTAGAGATTAGGGGATAGGGTAAGGGTGCTAGATTATTAGGGGCAAGGATATATACTTCTAGCTCTATAAAATCCACACGTTGGTGTTCTATAAAATAGGTTCAGTGTGTCTCTCTCTCTCTCCTGCGCCTACTGAGACAGACCCGCGAGAGCCGGAGCCCGTCGGCCCAGTCCGTCCGCCGACCTGATGATTGAGGCCCTACATGGCTTCATCCCTGTCCAAAATCCCCCGTTCTCTGCTAGCAGAGATCCTTACCCACAGCCGAAGTGTCGCCGCCGGTAAGTGTTGCCGCCGGTGCACCAAGACCAACGCAGTAGCTGTATGCAAGACATGTCAATCATCCCCGGCATCCATGATCTGGTCGACTGTACCGCAACTCCATCTCTTCTTGTCGCATACGCCAAAATTGACCCAAGCTGGACAAAAAAGCAATTCGCCCGCATCTCCTCTTTGCATGGGGTCCGTTCACGTCGTCTTTTCCTGTCTCTTCCTCTCGCTTATCCGAACCACACTGCGAAACTCCTGCCAGTCGCAGTCATCCAGGCTGGTGCAACGCTTGACCATCATCGCTTAAGCTTGTCTAAACTCTTCCGACGGCCAGTGATTCCAGCCTTGCGGCTGATACACGGGATGATCTGCAATGGCAACCCCAATCGCCTGCTTCCGCTGTCCAAATCTGAGCAAAGTTGCTTCGGTCCCGCATGAACTGAGAGAGTGGTTTTTCATGGCCAGCCCTGGGAACAGACGCGAAGACAAAAGCTCTGCCCGTCTGACGCCCTCATGTATCTTACTCGATGTCATATGCCGATACAAGAGCTTGAAGTGAACTGAAAGAAATTGAGCCGATCAACCCTCTTGCGCTCAGTAGGATGGCCGTCCTGGCAGTCTGTAGAATGGCAGAGTCCGAAGTTCACCGCGTGGCCCAGGAGGCTACCACTGAATTCGCATTGCTTTTTTCTGCTCTTGGCGCTTCGGGTCTGTCTGCCCCGCGCCGCCACATCATCTTTTGGCTCGCAATCGCCCGTCATACCACTCCTCCGGATCCAGGTCTGATATGAGACGAAGCTGAAGACCAATTCCATAGTTGGGTTCATGCCATCTGCTTCCTCAGCCGCTCCGTCAACCGTCTAACTGGGTCCTTTGTTGGGTTCTCGCCAGCGCCTATGGCTCTGAGAGCTCGATTGCCCCTCAACCGTTTTAGTCCAAGCATCTTGAACCGTATCCGGCAAAAGATGGCGGAGCTCTTTCTTCAGCAGAACCTCCTGACCAATCCAATGGGCCCATTATGTTAGTAATCCGCCTGACACAGGTAAAGCAAGCTGAAATCTTTTGTCGCACTCGAAATATCGCCTCGGAAAACTGGAAGGGGCAGCGAGACCTCGTCTGATCCTCTAACTGGTCGTGTTCGAGTCTAGCCACACTGTCCGAGCAACACTCAAAAGCTTCTCCAGAAGGCCCGGTCTCGAACATCGAATGTTCAATATCAACCATCACAGACGCCGTCAAGTTGAGGCTCGGGCGCGGGCGGCTGCTTGAAAAAGTCCCGAGGGGTGGTGGTGACCCGGGGCACCCCCTTCCAGTTCAGGCTGCCTCTAATGGCTCTATAGAAGTTCAACACCGGCGCCTTGCCCGATGGAGAGCTTCTGATCAAGCTATCATGGTTCTGGAAGTGTGCGCTGATCTGGATTGTCGATGCCCGCCCGCAGATCCTCGCCCCAAATGCCGAGTTGTGCATTTCGTCCACAAACGGATCCCCAGTCGACAGAGGCGAGCCACGACTCTCATCCCTGCTGGGCCATGCCCCGATGGTCAGGATTCATGGGGTGACCCCGGCTTGCCAAAGCGTACGTTTCTGCGGGACTCATCCGTACTGCTAGATGCTGCAGTCGCCCTTGATGGCCCGCAAAATCAGTCTTTGTCTTCCTCCTGCACGATGCTGATCTGTATGACCGTTGGCCTTGGGTTGCTGCCATCCGGCGACACAGTCGTGCTTCGTTGTCGCCGACGGCCGTTGCAATTCCATGAATAAGGGGCAAAATGCCTCCCCGAGAGCGGGACACGTTCGGCCAGGACCCCTGCTGGTCGAAACGAAGTACAGCATCATGGTTGTGCATTGCATATGGGATGGATGTCTTCTGCATTGAAAACCAAGTAAACAGCGAAGAACGGAAGCGGAAACAACTTGACGAAGCTATTGGGATATATAGGGCAGAAGAACGAGTTTGATAATCGGTGGCTGCTCGGCGTCCAATGCTAGACTGGAAACGACGAGGCGTCGTCGGCAGCACCCTCTTTCACAAGTGTTCCTTCCGCAAGCGATTCTGGCGCAAGACCAGAGGCAAGCTGGACTGGCGGGTGCGCAGGAGCTGTGACCCGGAAGAGCACACGAGGCGTTTCCGGCGGACGGGCCCGATTGGGGTTGCGTGGCAGCGATCTTGTGTCACGCAGGGGTCCATCGGAGTGGTTCCCGCCCCTGTGTTATAGTTGTGGCAGGAATGTGTCGGTCCTTTGGTAGCAGTTTGGCAGCAGTTATTAGACAGCAAGCTGGACAAACACGGTGGTTCAGGTATACCGAGCAAGTCGACAGACGTTGGATTGCGACTGAAAGGCGTGGGCGAGCGCGCGTACTGCTCAGTGAAAGGCCGACATGATTAATCTTTTGAGCTTGAAGCATATCGAGGTAGGTTGAAGGTCTTGAGACAGTACCTCGCGTCGGATTGGACGGACTTAATCTTACTGAGTCGAGAATTGTCGCCAACCATGTGCACACCGTCCACTTTGCTGCATCGCTTTGCTCTCTTTTTCGTTCCTGTTGAAACTTGAAAGTAGATTGCTGCTTGTTCTGTATGCCGCATGCCACGCCGACGGTTCCCCTATCCATGTGGCATGGCAGTTTGCAGGTCGCAACCCTCTTGCTGGGACTCAGGCCCAGCACTGGGCACCCGGGAGGATGTGCATCGAACGATGATGGAGGAGGCTTTCTGCAGAACACGTTTCCAACGTAGAAGCAGCTGAATATTCTCTGGTCTGAGAACGACAGCAAGTAGTTGCCCCTTTTCTTTCTTCTGCCGTGTCTGATCCAGCAGGTGAGAGGTTCAACTGCAGCGTTGCCCGGGTTTTCCAGGGTTGCATTGATATCTGGAATGTTTGTCTCTTTGCTGGTTGGCTTCGCAGATTCAAGGATGGTGGATGGACGACAGAGGCGGCGCAGACCAGATAGATTGGCTGGAAATGGTGAAGCAATGTGACAGATCGGTATCGCTCGTTGAAGCGTAGACGATCTTTTATGATTCGAGTATCTGCATAACCCGAGATGGTCAATCGCTTGGAATGAATATTGATTGTTCTCTCTTGAGACAATTCACCGCAGCAAACAACAGTCGCGGTTGAGGGTGTAGTGCGGTGGGCTGCGGTAGGCGACTGTGGTGGTGAGGACGACGCAGGGGGCAACTTGGAGGTGGCTTGCTCAAGGTTGTTACTGCGTAATGCAAGTGCAAGGAAGTCTCAGAGAAACCTTGGTGTACACCAGCCGAAGTATTTGCGAAGTTCTTCGAGGTGCATTTCTGCGGCACATGCAAACCGGGATCGCGCGGCGAATCAGACAGCGGTACGAGCCGGGTACGTCAGGGACTGCCCCACCAAGGTCTGGCTGAAGCAGGTACGTTGAGTTTGGTCCAGTGCTGCTGCCCGCGGGCCTGAAGACGATACGTAGCGCATCAGGTGTGAAAGGGGGTGCCACTAAACCCCCGGTCGAAAAGTTCCTGAGGTTCCCGTTCCTGCGAACCCGGTGGCCGCGCCCCTGTAGTGTGATGTTCCATCGAAAGCTGTCCCGTCCAGGTCCAGTGGAGTGGCCTGTCCACAGCAGTGGGCTTCCACTCTTACTGCAGTTTGCGCGTTCCCCTGCTGGATCCGACCTGACCTCTGCTGCTGTTTCTTTTTTTTTTTTTTTTCCGCAGGCGGGCGGGCGGAAAGGGATGCCGCTGGGCGCGAATGCAGGTCTGTGCCATTGTTGTTTTCTTCTGATGATAGGTAACCTGGAATTCGTCAGCTAAGCGTACCTCAGGTTACCTGGCAAGCAAGCGCATCCTCACCATTCCATTTCATAAAATACCATGTTCCGTTGCACCAAGGAGTAAAGCTGCTGTAGTATTAGTAGCTAGGGCGGGCAAGGTAAGGTAGGTACCTACCTTAGGGAAGAGAGCCGTTCGAGCTCATTACTTGCTTTCCATTATCCAACCATTCGTGTCTACCTTATACGGTATTAGTTGTACTTGGTGCTGCGAAGGGTGGAAAGTTACCCAGCACAGTCTTTATCTACCTAATCCGGTACGTGTGTCCGCCGAGGTGACGAAGGTGCCTTATTTTTCCTTGTGCTTCGCATACCTTACCGTAGGTACCTTATCCATCCTCTATCTCGCCTCTTACCTCTCTTTTCCACCTCCACCCCAGCCTCTCTTTCTCTCTCTTCCTCTTTCCCTCTTTGAAGAAGTTGTTGACCACTCCACATTATCCTGCCACTCTTGGAGAAGAACATCCCGCCTCATCTGTCCGTTGTTGCTGTCCTTTTTATTGCTCCAATATTCTTCATATCATTATCATCATCATCATCGCCTTACCTTCTTCTATCCTTCTTCCTTTCTCACTCGCCCACGCTAGTGCTTTTAGTCTTTTTCCCTGACACGCCATAGGCCTCGTCGGGCAGCGCAGAACAGACAGAAGAAAAAAGTAAGCTGCTGCTGCTCCTTCTGCAGGAGTAACATTAGCCAACACGCAGCCCACAGGGCGTCCACTACGAACGCCCCCAAGATTGCTAGCGCCTTTTCCTAAACTGGCCGTGGGACGTCTAAAACCTGCATAAGCTTCGCCCGCCCATTCCTCAACCCCCGACGCTCCTTACGCACCCACAGCAGTCAGTCAACCTTGATATCGACCTGGACCTCATCCGGTTTACTACCACTACCTCTGCCTCTGCTTCTGCTCTGCCTCTGCCTCCCGACCTTCAACCCACAACATCTCCTTGCCAGTCAAGTTGAGTCGAGTCGTCCAACTCTCAAGCCCGTGCCTGGCCTGGCCAACTTTGGGTTTACTTCTCCTCGTCTGATCTTCCTGACATCGAACGCTCTCGGACACAAAAACATCACCCCGACGCGAATATCCCCAAACTATCTTCTCCGACTGCCGCCCAGTCTTTCATTGCTTCGCATTCGCCGACAATCGACCAATATCTGCCTACTGGCCTACCACGACCGATTCACGTCTTTTCCCGACCTACCCCTACGCAGTAGAGGGCCGGCATTCTTTCTACACCGTCATCGACGCCGATCTTCCGACTTTTGTACCTATAACTTAGCCAAAATTTTGTCCAATTGGCACACAATGTGTTTTGGGGGTCGATCGAAGGACGATGGCAGCGCTGCCCGCTCGCGCGACCTGGATCGCCTGATCCGTCAGGACGAAAAGAAACAGTCCAAAGAAGTCAAGCTTCTGTTGCTGGGTATGCCACTGTCACCACCCTACCCGTCGAAATATCAGTAAACTGACTTGTCTCCCTCTCCGACAGGTGCCGGTGAATCTGGAAAGTCGACCGTTCTCAAGCAGATGAAGTTGATCTATGCCCAAGGTTTCAGCAAGAACGAGAAGCTCGAGTGGAAGCCCGTCGTCTTCAACAATATTGTTCAATCCTTCCGCCTGATCCAAGATGCTATGACTGAGATGCAGATCGAGTTCAGCAACCCTGAAAACGAGGTGGGAAATTACCGACGTTAATTGCACGCAATGCGCTTCGCAGATGAGGCGTCCTTGCATGTGACATTGAAACGGCCTGGCTAACACAAAATGTCTCGCAGAAACACATGGCGCACATCCTCGTGGAACACGAGATCAATGCTTCCGATCCCCTCCCACGCGATTACCTGCAACCGATTAAGGAGCTCTGGGTCGATGGCGGCGTTAAGCAGGCGATCGCCAAGGGTAACGAATTCGCTCTCCACGATAACCTGGCATAGTAAGATTCACCACGCGAATTTCGCTGTCGTGGGTGCCCGTTGCTGACCGTGCTAGCTTCTGCGACGACTTGGATCGTATCTGGAGCGACTCCTACGTACCGACAGACCAGGATTTGCTGCGCTCACGGTTGCGAACCACTGGTATCACTGAGACGGTATTCGACTTGGGCCAGCTGACATACCGCATGTTCGACGTTGGTGGTCAGCGTTCGGAACGCAAGAAGTGGATTCACTGCTTTGAGAACGTCAACTGCTTGCTTTTCCTCGTCGCCATTTCCGGATATGATCAGTGTTTGGTTGAGGACAAGGATGGCGTGCGCATGCCCTCACGCGATTTCTTGAGCGTTGCTAACTTGGCCTGCTAGAACCAAATGAACGAAGCGCTCATGCTCTGGGAGTCCATCGCCAACTCCCATTGGTTTACCAAGTCTGCTTTAATTCTATTCCTCAACAAGATGGATCTCTTCAAGGAGAAACTCCCCAACAACCCCATTACATCACACGGATTCACCGACTACCACGGTCCCGCGGACGATTGGAAAGCCGCCAGCAAGTACTTTTTGGACAAATTCCGGGCGCTGAACCGAAATACCGAGAAAGAGATCTATGGTCATTTCACAAACGCGACCGACACGAATTTGCTCAAGATCACCATGGGTTCCGTCCAGGATATGATTATCCAGCGTAATCTGAAGCAGCTGATACTATAAGGCCGGAATCGCCATAATTAGGCCATGCATTTCCCCAACCCACACCAAATCACACTAAACGGCATTGAAAATTGCCATTTCTAATCGATACCCGCGGTCCCTGTGGCCTCAACCCCCGCCTTTACCTGCGCGGCGCCATTCATTCACAACATTCGGCCCATCACTCGAACCATCGCCAGCGTGCCGCCCCGCCATAGCGTCACAAGCTCTGTATGAGCCCGTATGAGATTCCGAGCGCCGACATGGATGTACATTTTCTCCGCTTCCTTTGTGTCTATTTTTTCCGGTTATCTATTGTCCATATGCAGGCGTTTGTTCGATCACATCTTTGCCAATGCGGCTGGCGCCTGTCCAGCTTTTTGCATACTATTGCCACTTATGCTGTCCATTGACAGCGCGCAACCGAGACCGATGGAGAGCTGAGGACCAGACGAGGCCCTTGCATTCAGGTTCAACGGCGGATGGAAGCATGGGGAAAAGCGGAGCAGGTTGCGAAGGGTGGGTCATATGAGACGAAACGAAAGCATGGGAGAGGCTGAGTTGATTTTGTTTTGCGTGCGATGGATTGATACCTAATTTCTTGTTTCAAGCTTTGTCCTCATGTTTGGAACAAGAAAAAAAGAGATGTGTGTGTTTGGGCTGCAATGCCAGTGTGGGGGAAATGGCACGACTACGAAGCAGGCAAAACATCTAACCTCGATAGGAAATTTGGACAAAACATGTTAAAAGACCATTTATAAGCCATTTGCTCGGACGACGGGGATTTTTTTTTTTGGCGGGTGTATCATGTATGGTGGCTTTGCATTGACACCACCATCAGGCTTAACTTTGTGATATTTCGGTGTGCCTGACGAACCAGCGAGATAGGCCTAGCTGGGGGACGGGCTATTCAAAGCTGGTGCTCCCCGAGGGTGAACACGGCATCAGTGTAGAGCGTCATGGTTTCGGGTAGGGTGTATCCAAGTATAAGCTTACAAGAATGTTTCACCGGTCTTAGGGACGAACATGAATATACATACGCCTTTGGAGGTGCCGTTATTGGGGTAATGGCTCATCGGTAGTTGCGCCGAAGGAGGGATGCGGTCGACTGCACTTCGGCTCGCTGCCGCCCCCAGCTTGCCTTATGATGGTCGTATGGTGTGGCTGAGTGCCGGCATGATTAGGTATGCCAAAACTTGATTTGTGTGAATATTGCGATTGAGTTGCGGGACTGGGATGTGACTCTCCATCGGATGCGCTCGCCCTGGAGTTTTTTGCTCCTAGCACACACCATCCTTGTAGCTGACAACGGTAAGTAGTTGGTACTGTTGCTTGAAGATTTCGGAACCGGAAATCGTCACAGCTTCCGAGTGTTATGATTTTGGAGGATCATTATAGAGTATGAGGAATGACGATACCGTCATCCGGGGTCACGATCGAGGGCCCAACCCGCTTGATTGGTGAGGTTGTTGTCATCAGAGTGCCACCAAAGACGATTGCATCACATGACATGGCCTGGAGGGACGTTGTCTATATGTACCTAGTCCGCACCCTGCACGACATTCGTGGAAGCCCTCCGGCATGCCACGATCGGCCGGGGCGCAAAAGGCCGATCAATCGGGGCCGTCCCGAACACCTCTTTTCCCGATGCATCGGACATTTGTCCGTTCAATTGACACCTCACTGTGCGCATCTGCACCAAAATCCATCCCCGCAAACAGCATGTTCACACAGTCCTGCAACGGCCCGCCGCCGCAAGGATGAGCTCCGATGCCGACGCCGTGCCGCAGCTATGTACTGTGAAGTACCCCGCCGTTATCGCCCCACCACTCCTCACCCCCATCCCCCACCATCCCCAAGCCGTCGTCCCCTCCCAACGTCACTCAGTGTGCCGTCCGCCGGCAATACTTTTAACAATGCGCCTCGCCCTACGAACCCTCCGCACACTCACAACCACTGCCTCCAAACCTGCCTCTCGGCGCCTTGTCCCGTTCCGCAGCATGGCCACCTCCGCCGCCGCTTCTCCGGTCCTCAAGCAGCCCGTCAGGCTTGCGTGCATCCAGCTTGCCTCGGGCGCCGACAAGACGGCCAACCTCGCCAACGCGCGATCCAAAGTCATCGAGGCCGCCAACGGCGGCGCAAAAATAGTCGTTCTGCCAGAGTGCTTCAATTCCCCGTACGGATGCGACTACTTTCCCAAGTACGCCGAGACCCTGCTCCCCTCGCCCCCGACCAAGGAGCAGTCCCCGTCGTACCACGCACTCTCCGCGATGGCGTCCGAGAGCGGCGCGTACCTCGTCGGCGGCTCGATCCCCGAGCTCGACGCCAAGACCGGCAAGTTCTACAACACCAGCCTCGTCTTCTCGCCCGGGGGCGAGCTGCTGGCGAGCCATCGCAAGGTGCACCTCTTCGACATCGACATCCCGGGCAAGATCACGTTCCGCGAGTCCGAGGTGCTGAGCCCCGGCGACAGCGTGACGGTTGTGGACCTCCCCGAGTACGGGCGCATCTCGGTGGCCATCTGCTACGACATTCGCTTCCCCGAGCTGGCAATGATCGCGGCGCGAAAGGGCTGCTTTGCGCTGGTGTACCCCGGCGCGTTCAACCTGACGACGGGGCCGATGCACTGGAGGCTGCTGGGCCAGGGACGGGCGGTGGACAATCAGGTTTACGTGGCCATGTGCAGTCCTGCGCGGGATATAGATGCGACGTACCACGCGTGGGGACACAGCTTGGTCATTGACCCTATGGCGAACGTGTTGGTGGAGGCGGAGGAGAAGGAGACTACCGTCTCGGTGGAGCTCGACGGCGCCAAAATTGAGCAGGCCAGGAGGAATATTCCCATAAACACGCAGAGACGGTTCGACGTCTATCCTGATGTTAGCCGGGCTAAAGTCGATGGGAAGCCATGAGGAAACAGGAGGGTCGGTGACTCTATGAGCCGTTATATTAGGCCATTGTACATTTGCATGACTTGCGCATTAATCAGGATAGAGTAACCAGGGTTACAAATATCACCTCGAACTTGACGAAACTTGATGGAATTAGTTGTGTCTTCGAAGCACGCAGACGGAATTCGTCCATGGGTTCGGCGACGACGAGGCCGCAAAAAGCCGGGAGATGGGAAAGACGTGAACCTGAGGCGAGCCTCGTGAGCCGTTCCCATAGATGGACCATAGCGGCGGCAGCCCTCCAGCAACGCACCCACTCATCACATTGTGAAGCTTGGAGCGGTCAAACGTACACATGAACTGATGGCCCTTTACGTGAAAACCTGAGCACGTCAAAACATCACTCCAAATCAAATGTTCAGTGTATGCACCACCAACACCATACTCTACTTGCCACGTAGGCTGTCTGCATCTCCCAGCTGTTCTGCGATGTCTTCGACCACCCCCGTCTATCGTTTCAAAGCCATCTGAACCCTGGTCTTGCACTCATAACACAAGCTCGCCTGGTTGACCCTCGCAATCGCCGCCTCGTTAGTCACAAGCGAAGTCAACTTAGCCTGGAACGCAATCGAAGCCATCACCACAAACTCGCCCGGCAGCTGCGCCGCAAGCCTTTTCCACATGGCCGGCGAGCAGTTCTCGATAAACACGTACCGGAGCTGCTCCACCAGCCTCTCAACATCCGCATTCCTCCTCGGCAGCCCCCCCAACGCGACGTAACAATTCGCAAAGTTGAAGATCCACCACTCGGCACAATGCGGGTCACCAAGCTTCTTCGAGCCCATCTCCAGCGTCTCCCGGATGGCCGTCTCGACCTTGCCTCTGAGGAGGTCGTCGAACAGGCGGTCGGTCAGCGCCCACATGTCCACGAGTTCTGCCAGGTCGTAGGGCGTGTTCATGTCGCAGGGCTTGATGCTGAACGGGGACACCTCGTAGAAGTCTTCCGTGTCGGTGGCGCGACGTTTGACGCGCTGGGCCGTGAGGCGCGTGAAGTAGCATAGTTTGACGTAGGTGCCAAGAGTCACGGGGTTGACGTCGTCGAGGTCGATTGTGTTCGAGACAGACTCGGAATAAAGACCCTCGAGGCAGCGCTGGAAGTATTTTGAGGACTCGAGGAGGAGGGTCTTGTGGATTGCGAAAGACTGGGTTGAGGACTTGAGCCAGATTATGGTCTGGGGTTGTCTGTGCGATGCGTCAGTGATGCGGTCCCATCGAGTTGGGTGTTTGGCCCTATGGCGGTTTTGAAGTCCTGAGCTGTTCAAGGATCCGTCACGATATTTCTCACTCTGGCAGCTGGGAAGCAGTGGAAAGGAATGAGATGATTTGTAGTGAAGTTTGGTTGACAAGAGATAGAGGCGCATCATGAGTACTTTCCGATTGGGATGTTGTTGTTCGCTGCGATCGAAATCACTGGCCAATCTCGCATGGAGAGGTGGCGAAGTAACCTTGCCAGGACAAGAAAGGGGAATTGAGTTTCTTCTCGTTTGAATTATGCCACCTACCTCAGAAGACTCCCCATGGTGTCGAGCTCATCTGGCCTTGCAGCCGATCGATCTAGTATGCCAGACATCCTGAGAAGAGTTAGGAGTGTGTGTCTGATGCAACTATTCTTGACAGCCTCGGCACTTCGAATGTGCAACTGAAGAGGAATGGATGTTTTGAGGACAGTAATGGAAATGGCTCCGATTCCTAATCATGATGTTGTGTCATAACAGTCATCATCATCTAACCCCGCGCCAAAAGAAAACGAGGCGGAAGTTTCTTTCGTCTGATCTCGCACCAAATCATGTGGTGAGCAGCTCCAGGACTTGAAATCAAAATCCATTGCTTGTTTTTAATCGAGTGATCCTGTTTCCAATGAGGAGACCCGGGGTGATGATTGTGTCCAGAGGCATTGGCACCATGAGTTGGTGCTCTACAAAATCTTGGTTCTGGTTCCGGTTTTCGCACGACATCAATACCGCTATGAGCCCAATCCAATTTGTGATTAGATGGGTATTTGGGAGAGAAGGGGGGGGGGGGGGGGGGGACTGGACTCTTCCAGACTCGATGAAGATCACGCTGGATCTGGAGGCGTTCCCTAACCCCCACGCCACGGCATTCCAAGCTTCCCAGACATTTAGATGTTTTCCATCTTCATGTACTGACCCCTTTTCTCATCCATTTTTTATCTATATATATACACATATCTCAGGTCCCATACCGACGCCATTGGAATGAATCTCAATCCAACGCCAACACATTGCTGTCTCTACGAGATCACCGGACCTCCGCCCTCTATTTATCCTTCATTGATTCCCAAGTCCTTGAACTTTAAGAAAGCTTCGATTCCTCTCGGAGCGTTTCGTCGTTTGACCC
Organism: Colletotrichum euphorbiae; assembly: GCA_037178605.1. NCBI lineage: Eukaryota > Fungi > Ascomycota > Sordariomycetes > Glomerellales > Glomerellaceae > Colletotrichum > Colletotrichum euphorbiae. The sequence goes on from JAXCEF010000144.1 coordinate 72,727, forward strand.
TTTAAACCTTTCCAACACCAAACTGCACCAACGCGAGGCCGGCTCGATTTATTTTCGGTCACGAGCACGATGATGATCGTGATTCTTTCTGTCATTATAGCGGTCCTTCTACTTTTGAGATGGTACTATGATCGAAATCCCGCACCAAACTCCAAGAGCGATGCGTCTCGCTGTGCCAATCAAGATTTGACAGCTTGGCCAATCTCTCTCGTCCGCAGACCACGAGCACTTGGTTGGGATGTCTTCGTCACCTCCGGCCAAGAAATCGACAATGTTTTGATTCGAAGCGATAAGCTCAACAAGTCCCCAAGAAAAATACCAGAGACAATGCCCTCGTTCGGGCAAGGAATGGTAATTTACCCCTGAAAGCCACCTCAACCGGTGCTGGTTTGAGACACTTTGGGAACGAGTCTGACTTTGTTGTGGATCCTAACTAGAATGTGTTTCTCAACGATGAGGATTACGTCGAGAACATTGACATTTTCGTCGCTTCTCTCAACAAGTACATCAACCGCACTTCAACGCACGAACATGCGACTCGATGCGCGGTGGAAGAAACGCATCGAAACGCACTGGAGTGGACTACCAGGGAAAACGTCAGGCTCTTCGAGGGCGTGTCAGAAGTGGTGCACAAGATTTGTGTCAGACTTCTCCTGGGCGAAGATTTCTACGAGTCGAACGACGAACTTCGGCATCTTCTGCGAGCCATCGGGTCCGAAGACGTCGACTCCTGGCATCCCGCGTTGCCCGACTGGATCCCCACCTCCGCCGCCAGGCGACTGCGTGTAGCCAGGGGACGCGTCCACGAAATCTTCACCGAGAAGCTCATGCGCAGGGACTTCGCTGCTGTCGCCGGTGGGCCTCTGCAGACTGACTTGCCGGATTACATCACTCACCTGCTGAACGACGAGGACACGGCTTGTCTGAAGCACGTTTTCCATTCCCACCACGCCAGCCTGTTGCTGGCTGCTCAGAGCCCGTTGGCCACCACAGTCTTCTCGGTCATCGTTCAGCTCTTGCGTAATCCGGATATGATGAACGCTGTGAAGATGAACGCCCGGAGTGCGGACAATGATTCGACTCTTATGCAGGCCTGTATCAAGGAAACCATTCGATACACGGTGAATATCGAGAGCTCAAAGCCGCTTGTTCAAGGCTCTTGGGGTATGAACGAGTCGCCAAATCTTAGGTGTCAGTTGCTGGAGAAGCATCCGCTTCCAGAGTCCTGGATGCCAGGGAGGTGGCTCAATGCCGAGAACCAGCTTGTCGATATTGTGGAGAATGACAGCCACTTCACGGCTAAAAAGGAAGACCGTCGTCTTCCTTGGAGGAATATGGAGATGACTGTTACGAACTATGTGCTGATGACGCTGTTCCGATGTTATGATATTGCATGGGGGCCTCTTGACAAGGCTAGGACGGTTCAAGTTGATCCCTTAGGTCTCCCTATGTCCGAAACTCTTGGGCTTGAGGTAAGAAAACGTATTCCTTCTCAATTGACTCCCTTCTTTTCCTCGCGTCTAACAGTACATTAACACGCAGCACGATGTGGAGATCAAAGTTTCGAGACGACTTTGGCCAGACTTGATGAGCGGTTGTTAGTCGGACTGATTCATCAAAACTGCTAGTCGATGGGAGCAATGAGAGTCGAATCACACGGATATTTCAATAGTATGCATCGAGGCATTTACAAACGCCACAGATACGTAGAGAGCCAAGAACGAAACGTTGAGGAAGATGGTTTGGAAAAGTGCGTGAGGATAGCGCAGACTTGGATGATTCTTGTAGTTTAAGCTGGTGTGATGTCGTACTTGTCGCTTGTTACGCTAGAATCGGACGAAGAAAAGGCTGTAAGATAATGGCGGCATACAATGATGACGAGCGAGTTCTGACAAGGAAGACGTTTGGTTGATGAATCATTACAACACACGAGAATCCCTAATTCAAGTAGCCGGGAAGCCACCAGTTTTTGCTTTTTCTTTCTTTTCACTCACTCGAGCCTAAAAGGTTGTTCCTAACAGAAAATGCGAAAACTAACCCCAAACCCCAAGGAACTCTGCATACTAACCAGATAAGCTCAATCAAGTGTTCGCAGTGGCTTTGGTCGGGGAAAAAGACCCGACCATACGGAAATGCGTACAGTTGAAAGCAATAGGTTTGGGTGACGCTCTTAGTCCGAGGCTCCTTCGCCAAGCTGACTTGGCTTACTTGACCATATATAGCATGCTCAATTGAAATGTGCTGAGACCAATGAGGCTGGGATGATATTTCAGGCGTTCGCGGAGCGACACCGGTACTATTGGGGCTCCGGACCGGACAGTGTGGGTCCCGCAACCTTAACCCGGCGCCGCGCACCGACGATGGCCTTTGACAGCGGGAGGCAAATTGAGCGTTCTGCCGGGGACTAGTTTCATGGGCCTCGTTGAACTCATCGATGATAGTATCAACGTGAGAATATGACATATAGCACGAATGCCCAGTACCAAAGTAGCTTGAAAGTGGTGGATAGTGCCATAGAAAAAAGAAAATACACTGACCTGTTAGTTTGTAGTCTTCGTGAAGACAATTCATTCCCGTTCCATCTCCGACGAGAAAACGGATGCCTAGATGACCTTCTGCGAAGGATTCCCAAGAGCATGGGCGGCGCTAACAGCTGCACGATACATGGCGTCTGAAAGAAGTCATGTCTTTCATCTGGGGCTGAGGTACCTCCGGGTCAGCGATTCATACACAAATAGCCGCAAACTTTTGCATAACTCTTGGGCGGCGCAGGCGCGCGTCTGTCTTAACGTCGGATAGCGTTGCCGCCCAACCCCATAAATCGCGACGGACTATACGCACAGAGTAGGCACACCGCATTGCAAAGTTGCTATCATAAGAGACATGCGGCCTATGGCACAAATTGCTTTCATCACTTCGTACATAGTCACGCAGAATTCGATGGAGTCTGGTCCAGGCGAGTCGAGTAACAGTGCGTGACAGGCACCAATCGTATCTCTACAATGCCGCTCTCCCCGACGTTTCGACGTCGCTCGCCACGGGCTTTGCCGAGGATTGACGGAGAGCATCCGCAGGCTCAATCACCACTTAGCGCCAGCTCTTTTGTGTTCGTTGGTCCTTGCGGTCTACCACACCATGGCCACCCACCTCAATTCTTGCGCATCAATATCTGGAGATGTGCCATCACCAGAGGGGTTTATGACGTACGAGGCAATTGGGCGCTTCATGATGTCTGCGCAGGAGCCGATCAGAATTTTGCTCCAAACCGGAGAGCAAAGAACACCAATGAAGCATCGAAACCGTTTTCCCGACATTTCCGGTTTTGCATTGGATACTTGCGCTCGCGGCCTTTCCTTCATCTACCGATCCCATCACTACCTGCGATACCGGAAATCTGGACCCTAACGCTCCGCCCCCTGGCGCGAAGTTCTTCCCCTATATGAGAGGAGGAAGGGCTTCGCCTAAATATTAGCTATATGCTGTCTTTGAAGTGAAGGGAAGTGCGTTAGTGTTTTGGATTTATGCGGCGCCGACTTGAAGTATATTGCTATAAAAAGTATACTAGCTATAAATAGAAATAAAAGGCGTGCTTATGAGAGAGCTTTAAAGCGAATTATTAAGTCTCTTTTTAAAGAAAAGATATGGAAGCTTCTAAAGTAGTCTTTAGCTTATATCAAGGCGTTTAGAGTAGATTGCGTTCTTATACATAACTATAAAATGATAGTATTATATAGATACCCGGAGGAATAAGGCCTCAACGCTAATACTAAGGCTAAGGACACCTGCATGCTATCTGAGGAAGGCAGCGTAGGAGTTTATAATGAACCCGAGTGAGACGAGGACAGTCGACACTGTTTCCGTCTTGCTCTTCTAGGAAGAATTACTAATGACTTGAGTTGATGAAGATTGAGGTGCACAACCTGCCCGTATGGGTAATCATCCAACCTTCTTCTCTGCAATAAAATCAAGAACGCTGTCCAAGGCAAACTCAAGGTGAGGTTATGCAGACATTTTTGAGCCGTCGTCATGTAAATTTGGCAACTGAGGGAAACGTCGTGAAGCCGGTCAATGTGGAGAACCGACTTGCCTATTTCGTGCCAAGCCATCAGATGTGATTGGCTCCTGTAAAGGGCAGGGTCTTGTTCTGAGAAACCCCCTTGATCGACCACTGCAAGTCATCGTCGAGTCCCCCTTGCCCCAAGAAATAAGACGTACTGGCAATGGTAGTAGATTCGGCGACTTGAAAATTCTCCCCGAAATTTAAACCAGTGTAAGCAGACAGGCGGGCTTCAGAGAAGCGGGTGAGAGACCTCCGCGTGGCATGGGCAACTAACGTCTTTCTTGGCTTCTAATTAGCAGACGGACGGTTCCTTGCGCATAATACGGCAGTACCTAGAAAAGCCAAGACTGTAGTCCGCGAACCATGGATTTCCACCACCACGCCGGGTTACAAGGTCTCAGCCAATCTGGAAGACGGCAGAAAGTGTCTAGGAGTTGCACTTTTTCACAGTTGTCGCTAACCTTTGCGCAAATCTTCGCAGGTACTTGGCGATACTTGAGTCCTCTCGGCCAACCTCAAATCTGCCAAGATGATGAGACGACCCGCATCCTCCTGGGCATTTTTCTTCAAAATCTCAGCGGCGGCTGTGAACCGCTCGCCGCGATACGCGCTCGTTCAGTTGCCGACTTGGCTGCCAGACGGGTGACGATGTGATCCAAAGGGCCAAGAACATGTGTCCCCTTCTTGGCTGCCTGCTTTCACCTCCTTGTAGGAACCGGCTTGCCGTATGCCGTATGCCGTATGCCGTATGCCGTATGCCGTATGCCGTGTGCCGTATGCCGTTGCTTTTGCTTTTGCTGGGTCGAGGCCAGGCCACACGGCCCTGGAAACTAACTCCACGGTCCGGCTTGGAGCGTGCTGTCAAAAAAATCAAAATTCTTCGAGTTTGGAAAAGCCAAAAGGTTTGAAAACAAAATGGTTCCAAGCTCGATAAACTTGAGGGTCATGGCTCCGGTCTAGTAGCAGCACGACAGGCAGACAGTTCTGAGAACTCAATTGAACCGGCAGGGTTCCCGCAGGTACCCGCCGGACAAATGGGGTTCGATTTCCCGTTAACATTGTCGAAATAAAAGTGACCTTCTTCCTGTGCCGTGGCACCGTTTGAGAAAGTCGATTTGAGTGCCCGGAATCGTACCCATGCTGAGAGCACACTCAGGCAGGGCACCTGAGTGGTCAAGACCACTTTTCAGGGGTCCAGACCCAAAGTAAAGGTGGGGGCGGGGTCGGTGTGTCGGTGACCCTGGACCTTCGACGGGAAGATAAGCTCGGCCCCCCACTGAAGTTTTCTTTGACTGCCGCCGCTTTCGCCCCGACGGACAGTTTTTCTTCCATCCGCCCTTAGCGACTGCGATCGTCCCGACGATAACGCTCACACACACCCCGCAAAGAACTCTCTCCGTTGCATCAAGGCAAAAGACTTTTGCCCCGAGCAATCGATCACATCGCTTGCTCGACCCCCAGAGACCCTGTCGATCACTCCCAGAGCAACCCGCGAACGGCGGCAGGAAAACCGAACGAGAGATAACTCCGCCGGCCTCAACACGAGCAGCCCATACCACCCTCTAGAACATACCCGCGAGCCAAAAAAAAAACCCCCATAACGAAGAAGATGGCGCAAGGCGGTCTCAAGTCCTCGGCCAGACCAGCGCCGACGGGCAAGCCCAAGCAACAGAAACAGAAGAACACCCAGCGGGTGGCGAAGCCCCAAAAGGCCAAGAAGGGCCTGGCGGCGGACAAGATGCAGAAGAAGTTCGCAGCGGGCCTGGTCAACCAGACGGAGAAGCTCCTCGGCGAGCGCGCGGGGCACCTCGAGCTCATCGGCAAGGGCAAGAAGGCCAGGAGGGAGGAGAAGGGACCCAAGGGCGGCAGTCGCAAGTTCGGTTAAGGCTACTCCTGTGATCCTGTTCTCGCGGGACTGCATCGAAGGGAGGGATGGGACTTGGAGCTGTTCAGCTGGGGGGGGCAACGGTGGGAATTGGCTCTTCGTTGAGCGGCATACGCGGGCGTGTGAGGGAGGGAGGAGATCAAGCGCGTCGGGCGTCTGGGGAAGCGGAAGCTATACGCAGAGTGGAGCGTGCCACTGAGATGCTGCTGCTGCTGCTTCGGTCGAGCAGCCTTGGGGGACAAAAATGGGGACATGGTTGCGACGAGATATTCTGATACATTTCCTTGCTTCAAGCAGGATCGCTTTTGCTGCAGGTTTGACCAGCGCCATTTCAGCTTCTCCGAGGTTGGCAGCACGTGTGTTGAAAGCCCCGGATAAGGATTACAACGACAGCAATCAATGTCGTCTTTGTTACATGTCTACGGACGATTTGCAACGCCAAGCCAACCCCCTTAACCAACACATTCAATAGGCGTGGCGTAATGATGTCAGTCCTTCCTCGGCCCTGGAGCCCGTCATTTTCAAGGACGAGACGAAACGGTGTATCCAGGTCCCTCGTATCCCAAACAACCGACTTCTTGCTTCCTTTTCGGCAAGCTTCGACGTAGTTCTCAAGAGCCCCCTATCCACTAGCCGTGAACAAGAAGGCGTACGCACCATATTTGCAGACTGTTCGAGCTTCTCCAGCCTCGGGAGTCCCGGCGTGTTCTTTCCCGTCCGGTTTCCTCCGCTGAGCAAGCGAGATCCGACTTCTAATCTGCGTTCCTCTTACACGCTCCTCCGATGGCCAGGAAATCGGGATTGCGCTGCCATGGGTCTGTCTATTTCGCTGCCCGTACCTCAGACTACCAGTAAAAGCCTGGCGTCGAAGATCGTCTCGCTGATGACCTGACTGCTACGAGGTGCGTGACGCGACGCTTTGCCGTTGACGACCCCCCCGGCCGACAGTAATGGTTCGCGAACAACCACCTGTCAGGCGCGGACCCGGGTAACATGAGCATCTAGTCGTCCCTTGCTGTCTGTAGCCGTAACCTCGTTGAAGACTGATTGCGATTTGCATTTGGCATCATTCTCAATCGCTAAACTAGAGATTGAAGTCATCGAGCGAGTGTCTGCAAGAACTTTTTCCAATCCAGGTAGGGACCTTCCAGAAACATCAACCCTTCCTCACGTCACATGGACGTTGAATATCTGGGCCAACCTATCATGATAAAAGCGATTTCTTGTCTCATTTCATCATTTTCAAAGTAATCCATCTAAAATCTCATCCAACCTTGCCTACCACCTCCCTCATTCCCGTTTATAAACGCCAATCCACCCCCACCATCTTGCCAACCCATCCAGGATGTACAGCAGAGGTGGTGATCGGAGAGGACATGCAAAAGAATAGAAAGAAACGCCGTCTGGTTCCATGTTGATATCAGAGAAAGAACAAAACGCGTCAACAGAAAACGGGGAAGTGAGGGAAGGGAAAAGGTTGACGGGGATGCGAGGAAACATCCAAATGCGTACAAACAAGCCAAAGTACAAAGGTCATTAGAGTTACATCCCTTCCCGTGTCGTACTCCAAACATGATAAGAGTTGGCTAACTCTCAGAAGTCGTGTTCGCCATCCACCTTGCCTTTTTTCCTTCCTCTGAAAAGACGGGGCGGGTACAATGCTCACTAACTCAATGCCATCATAAAACATGCAAAATAAGGATGCGAATATCGCTTCCAAAACAAGAAAGTAATGACTGTTGAAGGTGCTCATACACCTCTGAACATGCGGACGACAAGGAACCACATAGCGCCGATGAACTTGAAGGCTGAAAGACCAGCGACAGACCACAAAACGACGGACATGTAGATGTTGGCGCGCCCGTTTTCGTCATTAGTGCTGGTTGACGTCGGGCTAATACGCTGCAAGCCAGCCGCGCTGAGAACGACGGCAGCGAGAGCGAAGTTGGTGATCATCCAAGCTAGAACGACAACGGAACGAACACCGCGGTAGTAATCCATCTGAGCCTCGGCCTTCTGTGCTTCTGTGGGGGCTTTTACCTCTGCGACAAATTTGGTACTGAAAACACCCAACTCACGCTCGTACTGAGCGTTCAAATCGGCCTCGTCGGGTAGGTCAGTCTTTCCAGACCCATCCTTGGTGCTGACGGTTGGTAGCTTCTCGGCCTTGTCATCACCTTTGGTACCCCAGGAAATGTCGTGAGTGTTGCAGAAAGCGTAGACGTTGAGGATGTTCGTGTACGTAGGCGTCATGAGCATATACTGCCCGAACGACGTGAGCATGTGCCAGGGATCGAACATGAGGAGCGAAGCGAGGAACCAGATACCATAGGTCGACATGACGGAGATGATGAGGGTGTAGAAAACGGGATTCGAGAAGAGCTCATTGACACTGAAGCCTGTGGAATCGTTCACATCCTTCAAGATGGCCTTGACAGCAATAAAGACGGCTGCAAAGAGCAAATAGCTGTGAAATCATTAGTAGGGGTCACTGTGAAACTGTCGCCTGATCACTTACATCATAATAAATGCCCAGAAGTACACCATCGTGATGTAGTACGGCCCGGAACCCGCTGGGCGATTGCCCATTGACAAAACGAAGCAGGTGATCAGAGAAATACCGTAGAGCCAAGTGGAGACAACGCCAAGAATCTCGCCTGTCCTACCGAGCAAGTCCTTGTCGCCCAGACTCGTCGTAAGAATCTTGAAAACCAGGAAAAAGTTACCGATAGCGAACCAGGCGAAGATCATGTTGATGGTGTTGAAGACAAACTCGATGAAAAACATAGTCTTGCGCAGGATGGAATGATCAGACCGGAAGAATTCGTAGAAGTGAGCGATGGCGTAGATAGCAGCGAAGAATGAACCGTTCAACCAACGACGACGCTGAAGAACCAACTCTGTGACGGTGTCCGGCACATCAGTCTCGCCAGTAGCGGACTTGACATACTGCAAAATCCAGTGGCAGTTGCGCTTGGTGACGAGCTCGAAACAGAGGATACGATCTTCGGCCAAGTACATGTTGGAGGTGAAGATACCGGCGCCTGCACCTTCGAGCTTCTCACCGGCGAAATACTTCTCTAACGGACCCTGACCATTCTTGTCGTTCTGAAGGGCAACGTAACGGTAGGCAGAAAAGGCTCCAGGCAGAACAGAGATGAAGCCAAAAGCCGATTCCAGTGGCTTGTCGAGAATGTTGCTCATCTTGTACTCGAAGTTCTGCGTTGCAACGAGGGGGTTGAGCAGGTGTTTACCGCCCGCGCCTAACATTGCTTTAATCTCACCGCAAGCTCCGGCGCACATGGGCTCCAGATCGAAAGCCTTCCACAAGTGGTAAATCGAATTTCCTCCAGGTTTGGTGCCGGCGTCGATGAGGACGCAAATGTTGGGGTCCAGAACACGGCCGAAGGCTTGGAAGAACCATCTGTGAGAATTGATCTTCTTCTGGTTCTTCTCCTTCAAGCAGAACAGCATCTGAACGGGCTGCTGCTTCGGGACCAGAGACACGACGTCGTTTTTAATCGACATACCGACCTGGGTTGTGTACTCGTAGATGTGAGCGGTGACATCCTTGCCGTTAACTTGTTGCTTCGCGATACCCTCCTGGTACACACCCATACCGGCTAGCAGCGCTCTTGTTCTCGGGTTGATCTTGGCGCGGCCGTCGCTGACCACGCAGACGACAATCTTCTTCCATGCGTCTTTGCCCCACGTCTTGCTCTCCTTTCGGTTGCACATGTACTCGATATTCTTGAAAACACCCATCATCGTCCGCGCAAACAGAATCTCGTCTTCATTGTACATGGTGACGACAATGAACAACTCCGTATGTCTCGGCTTTGAGAAGAGCTTCTGTCTCAATGTGAAGTTGTCATCGTAGAAGTAGTTGGGGTCGCAAGTGGCAGCAGAGTAACGCATGTGTGTGAACTCGTCACGCTCGCCGTGAGGAAGTTGGTTGAGCAGCCTCGGGGGCACAGGGCAATCTAGAACCAAGTTTCCGCGGTACAGGAGCACCTGCTTGACCGTCTTCCACCTCTTGATACCTCCGGCAGGCTGCGGTGTAGGTGTGTCTGAGTATGGATCCTGAGGAGGGCTATCTTGGTGAGGAAGCATTGGACGGTTGTCGTCATACTCGCTGTAGCCGGCGGGCTGGTCATAAGGCATGTTCGAATCATGGGGAGAGGGCACGTATGGAGGGTTGAAGTAGGCATCGTGATGCGCTTCCGGGTTCACACCGTAGTCGCCCTGGTGACTCCTTGAATCATATCCGCTCAGGTTGTCGATTGAGTGCTGGGAGAAGTCAGTACCAGCTTTCGTGACAAGCTCTACCCCTTAAAAACTCACTGCAGCGTTCAATTGAAGGTTGTCAGTGGGTGTGCCGAAGCGGCCCGGAGGGGGTAGAGGAACGTCCAGTTGATTTTGCCTCGCGTAAGGGTCGTCCAAATGGGATGCCTGGGACTGGTGGTACTGGCCATTATTGTACGGGTTATCTTCCAGTTGATAGCCATGTTGAAGGGGCTGGCCCGGCGAAGGCGTGCGGTGGTAACGAGGGTCCATGCGGTCGTTGTGGTAATCGTCGTCTATAGGGAGAGTAGAAGGTTAGGTTGGTTGTCTAGGAGTCGTAGTAGCCGGGACCCTCGATATTAAGAAAGTGTAGAGCGGGAACTTCAGGGCTGGAAAAGAGGGAGGGAGCTTGCGCCACGCCAGTTGCGTACTCGGAGAGTACAGTGCAGTGGATTGTGCTTGAAAACCAAGTTCTTCAACAACGAGAGGCAAGGAGATTAGGACCTGATAATCCAATGGTTCTCGGCAGGCGCAAGCCGTATGTAGTGGTCTCAGGGGCAAGAAGGCAAGTCGGGGTCTTTGTGGGAGATGGAAGGAGATGTGGGATAAATGACGCCAAGGGGACAATATCAAAAAGGGACCAAGTTACTTGCCTAAACGGTTATACGACATGGTTGCGATGGTATGGGGGCGTCAGTCAAAGGAACCAGTGTCTGATGTTTGTGGCCAGGAGAGTCCGTGGGTGGGTATCGATATGGATCAGGTAGACACTTCGTGTCCCCTTTTGGGGATGCGCGCGAGGTGTTTCTGAATGTTGGCTGTGTGTGCTGCGGGAGCGTCGTGCTGTGCAGAACTTCAGGCGGCCAGCCAGAAGGCGAGGCGCAAGAGACGGAGAAGTAGAGACGACCTGTCGCAAGGCAATGCCGATGTGGATGCAGGTGGAAGTGTGGATAGTTAGGTAGGCAAGGTAAGGTACCGAAGAAGGAGAAGGAGATTTGAGAAGAGAGGTGCGGGACAGTAAGGAACCTCAGGTAGTTGAAGATTGGCGTCGGGGAAGTTCTCAAGGTCGCGCCTCAGTACGCAGAGTTGGCGCCGCAGTCTTCGGATCGGGTCTTCAGGCTCGGCGACGGTTCAACTTCAGCTGAGCCCCTATTTTTTTGCCTCTTTCTTCCTTTTTTTTCTTCTTTTTTCTTCAGGCTCGTGGTTGGTCCCCTCCTTCTTTGACAGTGTGCGCGCTTGTCCGACGCTGGTGCCCACGGGCAGTGGTTGACAGAGATAGAGGGCAGCACACCAATGCGATCCAAGCTAGGTGACCAAACAAGGAGGTGACCTTGAGGGAAGCTGCGGTATGGTCGGGTCGGTGCTCAACTCAATGCGCCTGACGGGTTTCGGGGTGACGGGAAGGGGGCGAGGGAGAACGCAAAGAAGGGATGTGTTCGGTCGAAGGTGGCACTGCGAAAATGCTGGGTAGGGGGGGTTTTTTTGGTTTCAAGCTGATTGAGCCGTATGAGAGTGCCTGCAGGCGAGTGGACGGCGGGGACTGCGACGACCGGGACTGCAGGAAGCAACAACAGGGGTCTGCTGGTTGTTGTGGGAGACGACGATGGACGACTCCTCTGACTGCTGCTTCCTTCCGCAACCGCAGCAGCAAGCAGCAACAAGCAGCAAGAGCGAACCCATCAGCCCTGGGACTTCCTTCCTCACAATAATCTGTCTTTCTTAGGTTCTTACTATTCCTACCGGGTACCAAAATGGCAGTCACTACGTACCTCCTCCACCTAGCAGTCTACCTTATCTACCTTGGTACCTTACCCTTCACTACCTTACCTTACTACCTGACCCCAAGACAAATTCATAAGCCAGCCAGAATTAAAGGATGCGCCGTTGGGCTCTGCGCTATGCGACATTGACGATTTGCCGTGTTTCAGGCCCAAAAGTGTGGCGCGGCGCGGATTTGGATGCTGACAACCTTAAGGAAATAAGTCGGCACATATCTACAATCTGGGCAGCTCATGTACTCGTCTGTACAGATACCGCATGCCTGGAAGAAATATTGATAACGGGCAAAGCCAATGAAGGTCCTCACAAAACTGCCGCACATCGTTTATCTGTTGGACACGCAGAAAAACAAAAGCATGTCCATCAACGTTGACTTCTGTCGGGGCAATTGGGGGGGCAGGTGACGTCGCTGGGGGGCTGATGGTGGGCATGTCAGGGTCCCGAAAGGCTGCGGATGCCAGTGCAACCGTCAACGACAGGGTGCACAACCAGTGCGTGTGACGGGCTTTAGCGGGGAGGGGCGCGCAATCGTGAGAAAAAGGACGGGCCACGCTGGGATCTTTGCTGTTGGTCGGCGTTGGCGACAGTGTGGACTCTAGAGGACAGAACTGCTCGTTGAAATTCTGCCTCGTCTATCTCACTCTCTATTGTCTGTCTGGCCATCGCGGTCTGGCTAGTTGACAACTGCAGCAGTGCCGGCGTGTCTGTCTGTGTTGTCGTATTGCGCCGGCTGTCCGTCAATGTCATCAATAAGTCTGTCCGCCGACCCGTCCGCTGCCAGACCAGCGTCCTTGAACATTCAGGAAAACAGCCGGAGAATATTCTTTCGAGAATATGGCTGGTTAGCAACGACCTCAAAAAATGACGAATTACCCCCGACCCCCGTGTGTCCCGGCAGTCCATCTGTCTCATCCGAATACACGGATACGACCCAAACTCTGGCCATTCCCTTACAACAGTATTACTAGCTCACTGACAACTCCCCGATATCTTGCAGATCTTGGACTCCCATTCAATCGACACGACGAGCAGGACGCGCAAGGTACCCGCGGCGATTCGCAACCAATTCCAAGCAATCAGCAAGTGCCGTACATAACGGCCGTTCGTTGCCTATTCGATTGTTCGCGTTCCCGCGGTTGCATGTTGCTGCTGGGTTCCGTTGTTTAATTGACCAGGAGGGCGGGGTCAACTTCCGAGCCATTGACTGTTGACAGGGTAACCGGCGCCTTCCAGTGAGGGAGCAGGGGGGAGGAGAGAAAGACAATGCAGCTTGCGGGCGTGTGTCCCCAAAAATAAATAAAAAAAACCACCTAAGATAAAGACGGTACGTATCGCCTTGGCTTGATGTCTGACGCCACACTTGCTCCCCGGTGACGACGCCTCTGAGCCCCTCACTTTTGCTGCCTTCGACTTATACCCGCATCTCGCACTTGCTCAGCCTCAATCGCACTCAGGAGTCAGGACTCACGCTGTCAACGTTCTCACGCCAGTCTCTGGGAAAGCACTTCACCGAAAGATGAAAGCGATGATGAATGGCCACAACACCGGGATTTCTCCCCACCGTTGGGGCTGAATCGCCTCTGAACCCATCCAAAACCTGCTGCGGCTGATTCAACACCATTCAACCAATTCCTTTCACATTCCCGCAGCCTTCGCCCCCCGCACGGAACAATTCAGCAGACTTCCCAAATCTGCTTGCTCACTTCGGTATCGCCCCTCGCGCCACGGTCCGGTCTTCGATTCCTGAAAAGGATACGGAATTTTTGAAGTTCTCCCCTATCAAACATACGCTTCTTTGCCATCGTCATCAACCATGTTTGTTTGCCATCGTCAAACAATAGTCACTCTCGTCGAGGCATATTAAAAAACCGTCCTTGTCGTGCGTATGATCGTCACATGATAATGCCCGCCAAGGCTAGCATCCCAAGCGAGTTGGCGGCCTGCTCGGAGGAAACCTGACTTCCCGTCAATGACGATTGATCCGACGTGCTCTTACCATGCGCCCCGCGGGATAATCAAACCCAAAATAATCCGAACTTTGCAGCTTGCCGCGGCATACCACGTTCTTCTCTCCCGGGCAAATTCTAGACCGGCCGCTGCGGGCATCCTTTTGGTCGCCATCTCCCATAAACCTTCCACCGCGCCAAGTCGGCCTTGACTCTCAGCTCTCGCAGCTTTCGGCTTTTGGCCTCAGCTTCTTTTGAGTTTGCGTGGGCCAGGGGCCAGCCCGACGTGAAAAGAGAAGAAAATCCATGGCATCTGCAGTGAAAGCTATCATACCGAGGTGCCAAGGGCGTGGTTTTCAGCCTCGTTGAAGCCAAGGCCATTCGCCTGTTGACGCCAAAATCTGCTTGACAAGGCTGGGATGGTAGGAGGGTTAATGGAAGTCAGAAATAGCACCTTGTAAGGAGTAAAGCGAAGCTCTAGTGAACTGAGTCAAGCACAACTATATGCTTAGACATTGTTTGACTTCATGCTAATTTGACGGCTTTGGCGGCAAAATCAGCAGCAAAGTGCAAGAATATCCCGAGAAGCAAAGCAGGTAGAGCACCATGGCTTTAGACGATCGAATAGAAGTCTACATACTATGGACACAATAGCGCCCCTGTGCCAGACCCTGATGGCAGAACTTACCGTTGAGAGGAGGATGTCTGATCGAGCTGGAGATAGATACGAGCTGGTAGCTAAATTGGACTTCTCGCCACATATGCTTTCGAAATGTCGCCGTTTTGTGGTGCAAGCACCCTAAACCTTCCAACACTATATCAAATATCGCCATCATGGAGTTCCCAACTCAGGCTCCGGGAGTCAAGACTCGAATCCTCCTCATATCAGACACCCACGGTGCCGACTTTCTTCCGGTATCCAGCCGACTCCCCCCGGTTGATATAGCAATACACTGCGGCGACCTTATAGAAAAGTCAAAACTGGCCGAGTTCGAGGCAACCATAGACCTCATGAAGAAAATCACAGCGCCCCTCAAAGTCATCATAGCAGGGAACCACGACTTCACTCTAGACACCCCCGTCTTCGAACAAAAGATTGCCGAGATCCCACCCCCGGTGGATGAGACCACCGTTGAAAGAGAGTACGGCAAATTCTCCCAAGCCCGTCAACTCCTCCTCGACGCCGCCAAACACGACATTACATTCCTAGACCAAGGCACCTACCGCTTCACACTCCCCCCTCCCCCAACAACGCCCGTCTAACCCTCTATGCAAGCCCTTTGACGCCCTCCCCCGGCGGCTTCGAAGACTGGGGCTTCCAGTACAGATCCGCAGACGGCCACGAGTGGGATACCAGCGACGATGTGGACGTCGTCGTCACCCACGGTCCACCGCGCGGCATATTCGACTGCACCGCCTCCGACAGAGAGGTCAAACGGATCGGCTGTCCCGGGGTTGTTCGATGCGGTCAGGCGGGCCAAGCCGCGCTTGCACTGCTTCGGGCACGTCCACCAAGGCTGGGGCGCGAGGGTTGTGCGCTGGCGTAGCGGGGCCGCGTCACAGGGCGGGCGCGGCGCCGGGTACGGATGCGACGCACTTCGCGGATATCGATCACGAGAAGAGCGCTGTCATCAAGACCCTGGCGGGGTTGAGACCAGGCAAATACGACTCGCCTGACGTTGTTGAGGAGAAGAACGCGAAGAGACGGCGTCAGCTGGAGAGGGGCTACGTTTCTACCTCACACTGCGCCAGCGACGAACGTCCGCTCAAGGCCGGCGAGGAGACGTTGTTCGTGAATGCTGCTATCAAAGGAGACGACTTTCAGCCACAGCACCTCCCGTGGATCGTCGACATCGAGCTCCCGAGGGCTGAGGACGGCATGCTTGAGTGATAACTGATGTTCAGGGTGTGGCGCAACTGAACGGGATACGTTAGCCCCGGGAAGGGAAACGCCGAAACGAAGGCACGCCAAGCTACAGTCCGCACCCCTGTAAATAGATGACCCTCAAATGCCATATCACCCTCCAAATGCATATGCATGTCGTTCCCATGTTATTTTGTATGGGCGAAACACCAGAAACTGCTTATTTGCATGATGAATATAACGTCCCATATTGTTTAGTATGACGGTGCAGGCCAGGGAAATTCAGTTATATTATAGAGCTAAATAAGGGGTTAGGTAGGGGTATTCTGCTGCTTCCTACCGCACGCCTGCACTCCCACTACACGCCTATATTCCCACTACACCCTTGCCCTCCTACTACACGCCTACCCTCCTATTATAATAGTTAATAAGGTTTTTATTAAGGCTAAACTATTCGGGCTGGTCTTCTAGAAAGGTGATATAGTAGTGCTAGAGAGTATGTCCCTTATAGTAGTAGAGAGCATACTACCTGTTATTGCTGTGGTTGTTTTAGTGAGGCTTCTTGTTATGTGAGTCTTATTGGCTGCTAGCCTTATGCTTATGGCCTCCTCCTCTTTGCTGATGCTTGGGGTTATTATTTTTGGAGTTGTTGTTGTTAACCTCTGCTATAGTAGGCCTAAATATGCTCCTCCCAGGCTTGCTCCTGAATGTGGTATCTGCGAGCTGCTGGATGGCTTTATGGGTAGCTAGGAGAATATTGCTAGCCTCAAGCTTGTTTTTATTGGCTTTTACGCCCACGAGGGCTTAATAACCTCCTATTTAGGTAGCTAGGGGAGAGCTGCTTAAGACCCTATAGAAGTTATTGAACTATAAGCTTAATTGCTCTA
The DNA here is from genome assembly GCA_037178605.1 of Colletotrichum euphorbiae. Taxonomy (NCBI): domain Eukaryota; kingdom Fungi; phylum Ascomycota; class Sordariomycetes; order Glomerellales; family Glomerellaceae; genus Colletotrichum; species Colletotrichum euphorbiae. The sequence goes on from JAXCEF010000144.1 coordinate 89,432, forward strand.
TTTGAGGGACCTTTGCTGCTTGGCCTTTAAAGATAGCTGTATTCTATTGCTTGACCTAAAGGGTGATCTCTTCTTATGTAGTAATATTTTGATTTTTCTTATTTGAAAGGATATCTTTGTATTTGCGTACTACTGCCTTCTTTTAATTAATAACTGAGCTACTAACTTAGCTTTATAGCTTTAATACCTAAGCAGCATATTCTCCTTAGTGAGATAATAGGTCTTAAGGTATTAATAATAGATAGTATTAGATATCTAGTCCTATATTATAGTAATATTTTTAATATACTTAGAGCAAACCTTCTTCTCCTCTATATATTAAGTTATTATAGTATTATAGAACTTTATCTCCTTCTCTTTGAAGTTGCGAATAGTATCCTCTTTATTAGTAGGGGCTGCTATATTACTTACTATTTGAGTGCTTAGGTAAGCCCTAATAATAAGTCTCATATCTAGAAGGTTGGGTTTAGTGATAGCGTTACTAAGTAATAGCTTATTAGTCTTGCTTAGATCAATATAGTGCTATAATTCAACTCTAGAGGCGCGAGCCTCCAGCTAATTAATCTATGATATCTAATCCTTTGGACTGTTTAGCTGAATCTTCGTGATAGCCTCATTAGCAGAGGGCTTGGACATATTGGGAGGTATTATAGGTAGTTGGAGTAGTTTGGGTGCAATTGAACGCGTTGTCTGGTTGCAATAGCTTCAAAATCAGATAACGACGCGTATGAGACTCTTAATTATTTGACTTTAACGCGTTAATTGGGTGAAAATCCGTGTGTGTCTTTTTTGAGTTCTGAGGTATAAAGGTCTCCACTAAAATCTATGCTAGATATAGGTACCCACAATCTGGCTACTGGTTGGGATGGATTTCGGGTCAAATCGGTATACGCCCATCGGCATACGCCCAGTTCGACATTAACCTCAGCATCCCGGCATGCCTGTTAGTCCACCACGTATGTTGCTATTTCTAGTAGCTGAAGTGATTGTAGCAAGACTCGTCGCTAATATGGCAGATTAGCCATTGGCTTTTTGCTGCTGACCACATCCGCATCATTCAGATGAATATCACTTAGAGGATGGTCGAATGGCGAGCTCCACGGCATGCGAGCCTTAACAGAGCCGTTGTTAGTCCTAAAAGCCGCCGCGAATGATTGCGTAGTGCGGGGTAGTTCACCTATAACTACTGTCACACTAGCCCACAAGGGGCACTATATAGCACTATATTATTATAAGTAATTATAAATATATAGATATATCCGCCTATTAGGCACCTATAGCTAGGAAGATAAGATATTCTATATATATATTTAGGTATCTTTATTATAGTTAGTAGTATAATAAAAGTTAACCTAGCGGCCTCACTAGTCCTAAGATTTCATTTATATTGAATTAGAAAGTAATATAATATTCTATTAACTAGATCTAATTATATTAATTAAGATTATAAGTAAGATAATATTATTAGTAACTACCAAATACCTATTAATTTAACCTCACTCTATCTAATTACCTCTCTTCTATATTACTACCCTAACTATCTACTTAATAACTTTCTTAAAATCTATTAGACTTTAGTCTCTTTATTTTTAATAACCCTTATTGAACTACTTTATATAACTTATTAATATTACTACTTAATTTATATATAAATTCTTAATATCTCCTTTATTTACTAAAAAGTTAAGATTATAGTAGGTAATTAATAATTATATTAAGATTATAACTACTATTATTAATTATTATAGGCGATACCCCATTGTTACGTGCGGGCCCCAAAAGGGCTAAAGGGTGCAGCATGCCCTTCAGACGTATCCCAAATGCGCTATTGCACAAAAGGTACAGGACATTCAGAACGAGGGTTCTGAATGCAGCCGCACTTAAGTACGCACACCACTAGTACCGTAACAATTATATTATCTATTAATTATATTATCTATTAATTACATTATCTATTAATTATATTATCTATTAATTATACTATTTATTTTAATTATATAGCTTAAGAGTTATAACTCACGCTATAGAGCGGAGCTTTTTATAAGTTATATAACCTAGCGGTTATATTATCAGCGTTTTCTCAGTATATCTATGGCAGTACTGAGGGAGTAACAAGACGTTTAGCAAATAACAGTGAACTAGAATAATATATAGTGAAATAACAAAAAATAGGTCTTAATATTAAAGGAGTGAGAGTCTTGTATTATTATATTATATTCTACTAGTCCTATTCATAGATAGCAGATATCACATAATAATAGCAATATACTATATAATAGTAACTATATATTATAGTGTCACGGGGGGGCCCTCCAAATGGCCTAAAGGGTGCGGCATGCCCTCCAGACGTGTCCCAACTGCGCCATTGCGCAAAAGATACAGGACATTCAGAACGAGGGTTCTGAATGCAGCCGCACTTAAGTACGCACACCACTAGTGCCGTGACAATAGTATATAATAGTTAATTAGAATCTTTTTAGATTATTATAGTTAGGAGAATTAGGTATTTTTATATTTAGATTTGGAGTTCTTAGTTTATATAGTAGCGTGAGTGAAGAATTGAAATATACTATTATTCTAAAATATGCACTTTTCTCTTAAAATGCATGCGGGTGGGCTGCCCGAGTCTGGTGCATTTACAGGGGTGCGGACTGTAGACCTGCTACGGCAGTGATGCAGGGATCTGGCAAAGAGCTGCACGATGTGATGGCGTTTGCGAGTTTTGCAAATCGAAGAATGAGAAAGAGGGGATTTTTATTTGATTCGGCGAAATTAAAAAAGGAACGAATAATATTCTCTAGTATAAAAGAGAAAATTAACTATATTATTGCCTAGAGGCTAGCTAGGAACCTTTATAATATCTTGGATATTACTAAAGAGAATATAACTATAGTATAATAATACTATTTTTAAGCTACTAATTACTAGTAATAGCTAAATAACTTAGCTATAAGTCATTAAGTTTATATTTCTACATTAAGATTATACTAAGAGAACTCTTTGAAGGTCTTAATACCTTAAGATAGCTTAAAGCTAATTAAAGCTATTAAGCCTAGAAGTATTTAGGTTCTTAACCTACTAAAAAAGTATAATTATTACTAAGGGTTTTACTTAAGTAAGCTCAAGAAAAGCTATAGAAAACCACCTACTAAGCTAATTTAAGCTATTACTATTAGCTATTAATTTTGAAATTAAGCTTCAGTATAAAGTAACTTAGGTTATAGCTTGTGAAGGGGCGGAGCCCAGGTTTATTTAATAAAGGGGTGCTATTAATTAGAAGTAATTTATACTAAGGAGAGAAGGCTTAAGTTTGCAGGCTTGTGCGGTGCTTAAGCGGCTTTTGTGTGGTTGTGTGGTGGGGCTATAAGCTTTTGCGTACTTGCTATAACTGAAGTGGCGTAGGCTTAGTGGCTTAGAGGTGAGTATAGCCCAGCCTATAATAATACTCCCTCTGTGGGTTTGTGCGTGGTGATAGCGCGCCTATTGCTAATTAGTAAATAGCGGGTAGCCTATGTGGCGTAGTAGTTATAACTTGCTCCCTTAGCTTTCTGAAATCCCTTCCTACTTTCTATTTATTCCTCTAATAATAACTACTACATACCTGCTTACTATGCTTACTATACTTATGAGTAACCACTACCTTCTACTGCTTAAATCTTCTTTCTAACTTATTTGAAGCTCTCTCTTGAAGATATTGCTACTAAGACGCTGCACGCTTACGACCTCGCTACTTTCCTTAATTGCAATAAGGCTGGGGAGCTATTTACTAATAAGGATAGCTCTGCTGCTCCCTCCTCTACGGGCGGCGCTAATAATAATAATGATAGTAATGATAATAATAATGATAATAATCCTAGCCCCTGCGGTATTAAGTGTGCTGGCGGCTTCCTCCCTACTATATGTGCTTAGGTAGTATTATCTAGTGATATTACTAATAGTCTATAGACCCCCTTAAAGTAGTAGAGAGCTAATATAGAGGAGGGTAAAGGTTCTGTTTAGGAGGTGGTTTATCTGCTCTGCGGTATCTACTATACTAATGCGGACCTGCTATTCTCTGTGGCTACGTGCTATAACTCCCTCGGCGCATATCCTATGCTCTATATAGCTCCTTCTTACTAACTTCCCATAGATATCTGTATTATATGCTATGCTGAGTGTGTAGAGAACTATAGTTGTGGCAGCTGCGTCTCTATAAGCTTATGTCTCCCCCCATCCCTATAGAAGCGCTACGATCTTATCTAGTAATACTAACTTATTCTACTTTAATAAGGAAGAGGATACTAAGTATTAGGGCTTAGAAAGCTGCTAGTAACTTCTCTGCTACTAACTCTGAGGATGTAGCGCTTGTAAGTCCGCGCCCCTGCTGCTACTATACTAACTGCTAATTAGCTTTAGTTCTCTTAGTAGTAGCGCCTTAGTTACGCTCTATGCTTATGCTTATTGTATAAGACGTGGTCCCTCCTTAAGGTTAAGAAGGCTAAGAAGGAAGCTAAGGTAGTTATACTTGTTACTCCCACGCTTGCTCCCGCGCTATTTGGTTTTTATGCTATTAATGCGCCCGTGCCTTCTATGCTTGCGCCTCTTACGCCTAGCGCCTGCGTCTCGCCCTCCCAGGCGGCTACTCTAGCTAACCTATTTTTATTTATAGCTGTTGTTTTTAATAATATATATAACTCTTCTTCTTTCTATACTATTTAAGATTTATAAAAGCGCCTATAGTAGCTAGCTTTTATAAATCTTAAATAGCTTTTAGCTTCTATTTGCCTCTAGCTAACTTACTATTAGACTATATATAATAAATAAATATAATAGCTCTCTATGCGGTTCTACTATAATTAATCTGCTCTTAGCTAAGAGCTATAATTAAATTTTACTTATTGCTAATTACGCCTCTCTTCTTCCTTATCACTTATTAATTTATAGTAATTATATAGTTTATTAGGTATTAGGAAGAGCAGGAGCCCGGTGGGGACTACAAAGATAGCAAACAACGCAACACTACCCACGAAAGGATAGGAATAATAAAAGTAGGCTCAAAAGATGCGCGTAGCGATTCGCAGATCTAATCAGAAAGAATAGGAAGAATTGGGCTTAAAATAAAAGAGATGTTATGGAAATCATATATCAGATTATTAAGGTATGAGCCTATTGAGGCTGAAAAGACTATGGATGATGGTGATGATGATGATGGAAAGAAACGTGCCCTTCCTCCTCTCCTCCCCGCATCGCAGTCTTCCGCTTTTAGACCCCATTGATAGTGGGCCTGCTGACTGAACAGCTAAGCCATCCTGTCCTATCCCAGTATGTGGGGTTACTATTATCCTCCTCTGCTAAACTATATTTATATTTAAATTTATTTATAGTACCTGTATTATAGAGCTTCTTAAGAGGCTCTTATATAGGTTATTAATAGCTATTCTACCTTATAAGTACTTTGCGGCGCCTATTGCGCCTAATTAACTTCTATTAAGTAGCTAAAATAGCGTTTACTTATTATTTCTTAATACTATTCTCCTTAAGTACTAGTAGTAATTATATATTACTATATATTTGCTTAGGTAGCGGGTTATCTATAGCTCTCTATAGCAGGCTAATATAGAAGTTTAAATATATGCGGCCTGGAATATTAAGCTTAATAATAATAGGTATTATTAGTTCTATTACTTTATACTTATAGTATAGTTAGTTTGATTTCTTATAGGGGCGTAGGGTTTCATAGTTTGCTATTAATAACTATATTTTATTGCTAACCTTGAAGCGCTCTGTGGGTTCTTAGTAGCTATTTGCAGTTCTCTCTATAGCTTATTAAGTAGTAGTAATTACTACTTATACTAGTTATATTAACTTCTCTAGCTTTTTAATAAACTTCTAAGTAGCAACTTTACGGCTATAGGTTATAGGGGGCATAAGCTCTATAACTGCAATTAAGTTAATATTGTAGCTATACTTAAGGAAAAAAAGGTTGATTCCCGTTATAGAGGCGTTGCAGTTATTAAGCGCGAGCTATATAGATAGTAAGTAGTCTATCTAATTATTCTAACTAAAGCTTATTAGGTTATATAGTATTATCTAAATCTCCTAATTAAATTATTTTATTACTCTATCTATTTATAGGTAAAATGTGGTATTTAGGTATTATTTGATACTAATAAGCTAGTAGAATCTCTTCTAGAAGTAGCTAGTCTAGTTATTACTATAGTTGCTTATAATAGTCTATAGTATACTATAGAAGTAGTAATAGTACTAAATAAACTGCTCTATATATGCTTTAGTATCTATTATAGTTATTAGTTCTAAGGTTAGTGCTTTTAATAGCTAGTTAATAATTACCTAGAGATACTTTGCTTCTGAGGCTAATGTTACTAGTAGGTTTATAATAAAGTCTATTATGAGGTCGCTATGGATATGCTTTAGAATTAAGAGGGGCTATAATAGCTCCCGCTTTGCTTATTACTAGATTACTGCTTTATTATACCTACTATAGTTATAAATAAATTACCTTATTGCATTAAATTATTTAGGCTAGAAGTACTAGCAGCTGAGGATAGCTAGTATATTATTCTGCTTAGGGTATTAGGTAATACTAGAGGTATAGCTAAGCTAGATAATATATATGCGAAGCGCGTTATTTATATTGTTCTTATTGCTGCTTTCTAGCACCTATATCTAGCTATAGAAGGTTAGGCAGTAGGCTACATCTATTCTATACTCTATAATCTATATCTTAAGCTATAGGGTAGGAGAGAAACTATAGTTACTATATTTTATAGCGTAGTATATAGCTCTATATTATAGGTTATTCCAGAGCGTTTCATTCTGTAGCTACTATAGCGCTTCATTCTTAAAGATAGGTATATATAGTAGAGTATCCTTATCTAAGTCTCTACTCTACCCTACTTGCGCTAGTAGTATAGAGCTTGGGATAGCCTAGATGACCTGGCTCTGTTCTCTGTTGTGATTCTACCCGCTTGGCGCGTCTTGCTCGGGTTGGGACAGCGCGTCTAGTGTAGCGGCTAGGGCTCCTAAGCAATATTTAAGCTTGAAGTTATACTTAGATAGCTCCTCCGCCTAATAACTTTACCTTTCTAATAGCTTCTACTTTTTTATAAAGTATTCTAAGCTCTTATAGTTAGTTAGTACCTTAAACTTATAGATACTATATAACTTTATATTCTATACTGCTAAGTATATAATAACTATGAGGACTTCCTTATTATATATTAAGTAGTTATACTAAGTAAATATAAGTTTCTATATGTAATAAGCAACTAGTTAGAGCTACTCCTTCTCATTCTATTATACTAATATACTGCCTAATATATATCTAGATTAGTTTATCTCTATTATTGTTATTGCATTTAGGTTAAAGTAGTAAAGTACTAGTGCAGATAAGAACTTAGCCTTAAGTATCTTAAATATAGCCTTTTGCGCCTCTCTATAGCTAAAAAATACTCCCTTTTAAACAAGTTAATTTAGAGCTACTATAATACTAATATATCCCTTAATAAATACTTAATAATAATTTGCGAACCCTAGGAAACTCTATATACTCTTTATAGTCTTTAGCATAGCTTATTTCTAAATAGCGCGAACTTTCTCTAGGTTTGGGATGAGGACCTAGCGACCTCGCTAGATAATAATACTCCCACCTAACTACTTGCAATTTAGGTTTTTATTTATTTATTTTAGGTATATTGAAGTTAATATGGATATTAATATTAGTTGAGAGAGGGGTAATATTATAGTGTAGCTATGACTAGCCTGAAATTTAGGTTATGTGACTGCTAAGTTATATGACCCTCAGGAGGTTCTAACTTGTGGCGTGGGATTTAGCTAGGCTAACTCTTAAGTTATATGACCCTTAAGTTATATGACCCACAAAAGGCTCTTCACCTTCTAAGGCCCACGCTAGCCTAACAGATAGTCTTTTCCCTTCTTTAACTTAGAATCTATTTAATATAGCGTAATTAAAGCGCGCTAGCCTTCACTCTTTATGTAATACTCTAACCTGCTTTTAGGATAAAACTAATGTATTTAATAGTCTTTACTAAAACTTTAGATTTCGCTAAGTCTAGGTTTAGGCCTATATTCTTTAGCTACTAGAGCACTTATTTTACTTTTGCTTTATAGTTTGCTCTTAAGCTACTTAAGTAAATAAGAACATTATTAATATGTATAGTTATAAAGTTATTAAGGAACTTCTGGAGCGTCTTGTTGATATAATGCTGGAAGGTTGCGGGCGCTCTAGTAAGTCTGAAGAGGCAAATAAGCTACTTAAATAACCTATATTGCGTTCTGAAAGCGGTCTTCTAGATGTTTTTAGTCTTTATGCGGATCTTATGAAATGCTGTAATTATATTGACCTTTGTGTACTACTTCGCTATACTAACTTGTTGAAGGGTTTCTATAATTAGCGGTAATGTCAGCGTCTTCTCAGTATGCCTGTGGCAGTACTGAGGGGGTAACAAGACGTTTAGCGAATGACAGTGAACAGGAACAATATGCAGTGAATAACGAAAGATAGGTCTTGGTATGAAAGGAGTGAAAGTCTTGTATTCTCATGTTCTATGCTACTGATCTCATTTATAGACGGCAGACACCACGTGATAGTGGCAGTAACTATACGTTACGGTACGTGACAGTGACTGCGCACTATTTGTATGGTGACAGGTAAGGGGCAGTAGTCCTTCTTTATAATTGCGTTTAGCGCGGGGTAGTTATAATAAAAATGGATGCTGCTGCCTGGTTTTTATATAAATAGTACTGGCGCGCTTGCGGGTGAACTGCTTGCTTAGATAAATCTCTTATTTAGTAGGTTAGTAAGTATCTTCTATAGGACTAGCAGCTCTTCCCGAGATATACTATATAGTGGGCCTTATAGTAGTACTGCCTCTTATTTAGTTATATTACGCTCTAGTAGTATTTTATAGTTAATACTAAGCTATGAGGGTAGTAGTAAGTGCGCCTTAGATAGTTTAAATAGGTTTATATACTCTATAAGGTAGGCTGAGAGCTTTGTAGTGATGCTAGCGGGCGGTTCCTTAGGCTATAAGGCTTTATTAATATCTATTATGCTTATTAACTGGATAATAGCTATAGATTTAAGTAGTAATTCTAATAACTGCTCTGCAGCTACTTTGTGATAGATTGCCTAGAATGAGGCTGCGCTAAAGCAGCGAGTATTGGGATGAGCAGGAGCCCAGTGGGGACTGCAAAAATAGCAATCAACACAACACTACCCACAAAAGGATAGGAATAACAAAAATAGGCTCAAAAGATGCGCGTAGCGATTCGCAGATCTAATCAGAAAGAATGGGAAGAATTGGGCTTAAAATGAAAAAGATATCGTGGAAATCATATGTCGGATTATTAGGGTATGAGCCTCTTGAGGCAGAAAAGACTATAGATGATAGTGACGATAATAAAACGTGCCCTTCCTCCTCCCGGATATCCTGAGTGCTGGATGCGCGCGTATATATACGCATATAGGCTTACATAATCACAGCTTTCCTAGCCATGCGTGGGCGCCAACCCACATATCCTTTCCCAATCCTCCCCAAAGCTGGGACTATAGAAGCCCAAACCAAAAAGCTCCGCAGGATGAAAAAAAAAACCCCATACTTGAACCCATAAGCTTTGCAACTATAAGAGCATGTGTAGACTCATACCCCTATACTATAGACCTCCCCATAACTTATACTATACTCCGGCGAGTGCTTGAATAAGTAGCATATATCGTAATCAGACGGACCTTTCGTTAGGTAGGTCTACGTGGCGGCGGCAGCGGCGGGTGGTGACGGGCGCAAAAGTCGGATCTTTTTCAGGGCCTTCTAGGCTTCAACAAGCGTGGCGGAGGGTAGTAATAGGTAGCAGCAGGCGGTAGCATCAGGCAGCGGCATTGGGCAGCGGCGGGCACATAACGGCATGCGGCGCCGGGTAGCGGCATTAGGTAGCGCTGGGTAGTACCAGGCAGCAGCGTTGGGTAGCAGCGCTAGGCGCAAATAGAGCGTAATAATAACTATAGCGATATCGAAAAAACGACGTTTTAGCAGCGCTACAAAGGGTGCAAAAGTAGGCGCATAGAGTCTTTATGAGATGCTCCAGATCTTCTGAAAAAGATAATACAAAAGGAAAGGAATACAAAAGAGTATAGAAAGGCCTCGTGGCCATAGAGTCTCAATATTTGAATTAGGAAAATCTTCCCTCTTTGAGGCTCCTATCTCAAAATCTCACAGCTCACTACATCAAAATACTTCATATATCAGCATACTTGCTCTTAGCACTCTAGGCCGCATTAAAAAGGGTTTATTAGCATTCTTCCACTAATCTAGTTAATCTCGCTTCACTCATCAGCTTAGCAAGACTGCCATTTCTTCTACATAGCTTTTCAGCTATCTCAGCCACAACAGACTAATCAAAAAGACTAGCGGTAGATGAGGGCATTTAAGGGCGTAATCGGGCGCAAAACCGGGCGCGCGCAAACTGCAAAAAAGAAGGAAAAAGAAAGCTGAAATACTGAAAGAAGGGAGGATTTCAGGGTCTTCGTGATTCCTATTATCTTTTCAAAAGAACGCTCGGCCATAGCAATCCCTCCATAGGCTAATAGGTCTGCAAATCGCCTATTCTCCTCTATCTAGCTCTCATTCATATATTATATTATCATTTCTTCATTTCTTTATAGCAGCTAGATATTGCAATCGTCTAGAAAAGGAGTGTGTATGTGTTGGTATATGTTATAACAGCGGGACGTCCGGACGCGATGAAGGCACCCCACTCTCTTAGAAACCTTTGAAGGTTGTGGCAAAGAGCAAAAAGATCCGCCTCTAGGCACTATTAGGATAAGCAGGAGCCCGTTGGGAACTGTAAAGATAGCAAATAACACAACACTACCCACAAAAGAATAGGAATAATAAAAGTAGGCTTAAAAGATACGCATAGCGATTTACAGATCTAATTAGAAAGAATGGGAAGAATTAGGCTTAAAATAAAAAAGATATTGTGGAAATTATATATCGAATTATTAGGGTATAAGCCTCTCGAGGCTAAAAAGACTATAGATAATAGTGATAATAATAAAACGTGCCCTTCCTCCTCCTAGATATCCTGAGTGCTGGATACGCGCGTATATATGCGTATATAGGCTTATATAATCACAGCTTTCCTAGCTATGCGTGGGCGCTAACCTATATATCCTTTCCTAGTATCTCTAAGCTTGTGGATATGCGCTCACTCCTCCTAAATCAATAAGGGGATATCTACTTATGCTTTACTATAAAGATATATTATTCTACTATATAATAAATAATATAGTTATATTCTATTTAGGGCTTCCTAAGGAATAGGTTTATATCTAAGCTATAAACTATATATATATAGATCTGCTATATATATCTGCTCGTTTTAATCTTATATATTATTATACCTTTAGTAGTAATGCGCTCTTATTGAACTGGGCGTACGCCGATAGGCGTATGCCGATTTAACCCGAAATCCGTCCTAACTAATAGCTAGTTTGTGGGTACCTGTGTCTAGTAGAGATTTTAGTGGAGACCTTTATACCTCAGAACTAACGAAATACATATACCGATTTTCACCTAATTGACGCGTAAAAGTCTGATAATTAAGAGTCTCATATGCATTATTACCCGATTTTAAAGCTATTGCGACCGGACAACGCGTCAAATTGCACCTAAACTATTTTTTAACCTACCTTTTAGCCACCCTCTGAAAGCCTACAATGCCTCCCAATATATCCAAGCCCTCTGCTGATGAGGCTATCACGAAGATCTGGCTGAATAGTCTGAAGGATTGGATATCATGGATCAATCAGCTGGACGCTCGCGCCTCTAGAGTCGAATTATAGCACTATATTAATCCAAGCAAGACCAACAAGCTATCGCTTAGTGATGCTATTATAAAACCCAACCTTCTAGATATAAGGCTTATTATTAGGGCTTACCTAAGCACTCGCACTAACTTAGTAACCCCTACTGACGAAGAGGATACTATTTGCAACTTCAATGAGAAGGAGATAAAGTTCTATAATACTATAATAATCTAATATATAGAGGAAAAGAAGGTCTACTCTAAGCATATTAGAAACATCACTATAATATAGGACTAGATATTTAATACTATCTATTACTAATACCTCAAGACTTACTGCTTAATAAAAGAAGATATTGCTACTTAGGTATTAAAGCTCTAGGCCTAAGTTAGTAGCTCAGTTATTAATCAAAAGAAGGCTGCAGTATGCAAGTATGAAGATATCCTTTCAAATAGGAAAAATCAAACTATTACTATATAAGAAGAGATCACCCTTTAGGTTAAGTAATAAGATATAGCTATCTTCAAAAGCTAAGCAGCAAAAGTCCCTTAAATAGAGCAGTTAAGCTTATAGTTTAATAACTACTATAGGGTCTTAAGTAACTCTCCTTTAGCTACCTAAATTAGAGGTTATTAAGCCCTCATAGGCATAAAAGCCAACAAGGATAGCCTTAAAGCTAGTAATATCCTTCTAGCTACCCGTGAAGCTATTCAGCAACTTACAGATACAGCCTACAAAAGCAAGCCTGGGAGGGGGGTATTTAGACCCACAACTATAGAGAACAACGAGAACAAGCATCAGCAAAGAGGAGGAGGCCATAAGCACAAGGCTAGCAGCCAATAAGACTCATACAACAAGAAGCCTCACCAAAACGACTGCAGCAACAATAGATAGTATGCTCTCTACTACCATAAGGGACATACCCTCTAGCGCTACTATATCGCCTTTGCAGAAGACCAGCCCAAATAATTTAGCCTTAATAAAAACCTTATTAACCGCATTATCAAGAGGATCCAGCCTAGTAGTGATTTAGTAGAGGAATTTAAAAAGGCGAAGACTTATCAATTAAGTTAATAACTATATAGTAGCTATAATAGTAGATATAGGGGGACTATTATAGCAATCAATAAAGTTCAATACTCCCTCTCTTCCTCAATCCTACTCAATACCAGAGCGACAATACATATATTAAATAATCTATCCCGATTCATTAACCTTTAATCACTCTCTCACAATAACTTCATTATCACTAGGACCTCAAGGGCTGCTATTAATAGCTGGGGGTTAGTAGACCTTCACCTTCAAGGCCCTAAAGGGCTTCTAACAACCCTTCGCCTCAATAATATAGCATATTACAAACAACTAGCTACTAGCCTCATATCTATATAACTACTACAAAAGAAGGGTATATAGTGGGATACTAGGCCTAGCAACCCTAATCAAAACTACCTTCAATAAAGAGATTACACCTACATAGCGGAGATATTCAATATTAACCGACAACACTTACTCAAGTATTATTCACATAAGGGGGTAAGTAGTATCCCTATAGGGTTCGTAGTAATAGCTACTAATAGCTATAAATCCACTACCCCTCCAGACGAGATACATAAACACCCTCTTCGCCAAAAGTACAATTCTTCAACTATTCGCAGACCCCTTCAAGGCTTAACTCGTTTATAGCATCAGCATATTAGCTATTACAGCCCAGAACCCTTACGACAGCTACCTGAGGCCACAAGAGGTATTCATATTAACAATAATAATAAGCCTATCGAAACTATTAAGTGCGACTCTTACGCTATAGCGAAAATAACAAGACAGGTCCGCCAAGCCCCAAGAGAGTCAGTAATATCATCAAAACCTAGCAAAAGGATCGCTATCAACTTCTATAACTATAACAAGGGATATAGAGGGTATATATCAGCAGCTATTATAGCGGACAGAGCCTCAGGCTTTACCTAGGACTTCTACCTAGCTAACTAATTAAGTAAATCCCTCATCCAAGTAATAGATAAAGTTATATTAATAATTAACATGCAGTATAAGACTAAGGTCCAGGTTATTAAAGCTAATAATAAGATACTTCAACACCTAAGAGTCGTAGTAAGGCTCAAAAGCAAGGGTATTCAAATAGAGCCATCCGCTCCAAATACGCAAGCCTAAAATAGAGGCGCCGAAAAGATCGCTGCCATTATTAAGCAAAAAGCCCGCTCCCTATAACTCTTAGCCTCACTACCTATAGTACTATAGCCCGAAATCATAAAAGCAGCTACCTACCTATATAACTAGACGCCACAAAAATAGCAAAAAGGCTAGAAGATACCTTATGAGATACTTTATAAAACGTTAAAAGAGGGTTTTATAGTACCTAATCTAACCTATCTTTAAGTATATAGTAGTAAGTCTTTTATAATAACTTCAGATGCCCAACTTTATTAAAATCGTCGCTAGCAACTAGCTACAAAAGCCTAGATTAGCTACCTCATTAGTTATACTACCTTAAATAGCTATAAGATTTAGAACCCTCTAAAAGGAGAAGTTATTACTACTTAAGACGTCCTTTTTAATAAGGAGGCTATCTTTAATAGCTAAATAGATACCCGCTATAATAACTTTAAGGATATAACTCTAGAAGAAATCTAATAGCATTATACTACCCTTCTTAACTTAAATACCCTAATTAGAAGCACCCAGTCTATCACAAACCTAAATAATAAGTCTCAGCCCGCTCAGGATGAGGATAACTATACAAATAGTAAAGTATTAATAGTAGAGCTAGTTTATAGCTATTCTTAAGTAAAATTTGCTATACTACTAACTCCCCCTTGTTCCCTAGGGGCTACTTTCTTCCAAGCGCTTAAGGAAGGCATTTACGCTAACCTCGACGTGAGGGGGCGTGGTCTAGCAGTTTCAGACGCTAACCCAAGTTCAGACTTTTATTCAAAAGTTAGAGTCACTATAAAGACTTCATATAAGGCGGTCTTCCTAAGCTATACCACTAATAAATTTCATATAAGAACAAAACCTAGCGAACCCAATATTTATTACTTACCTCATATAAGCAAACCTAATATATATGGCATACCTCATATATATAAAACGAACAATAGTTAAAGGTCTTTAGCGTAGTCTAATTAGCCTATTAACCCTTTAATAAGCAGCTATAAGCCTGCCCAAAATATCACAATAAGGCTACTATTCCTAGCCCCAGAAGTAATAACTTCAGCAATAAATCTAAAGTAGCAAAATACCTACTAGAAGTTATTACTAAAGTTACCCTCATCACACGTTAAACTATAAAATCACCCCATAGGGGCTAAGTTTATCTAGGCTGAAGAGAGTTATCTCCAGAGCCACTAAATATCCCAATCTTAGTTAATAGTATCGCAAAAGACTGCAAAGGGTCATCAGGTCCTTAGATGCTATTAAGTATATACCTATAAGCTTAATAAGTATAGCAAGCTAGTAAAAGTTAAGGTGAGACTTATAGTAAGAGGCAATTAACAGCCTCATAACCTTTGCGATACCTATACTACCACATTAACTAGGATATTATTCAGGACCCTTATCGCTATCGCTAACTGATTCAACATAGATCTAATCTAATACAACGCTATTAATACCTTTATATATACCAACCTTAACGAAGAGATCTATATAGAGATACCACTAGGGTATCAAGAGCCTAAAAGAGTGCTCAAGCTGCTAAAGGCCCTATATAGGCTTTGTAGATCCCCTCTCTTATAGCAGCAATACCTAAAAAAGAGTCTAAATACCCTCAATTTTAAGCAGATACCTAGCAAAAACTACTATTAGCGCTATAGCAAGGTCTTATTCTTCTTCTATATCAATAACTACATCATAGCGTATCCCCCCAAAGATCGCAGTCATGCCACCTCGCTAATCAGACAACTACAGAAACAATACTATCTTAAGGGTAGTTAAGACCTATACTAGTTCCTAGGGATTAAAGTCCTTTAAGATTATGCAAATAAGAGGCTATAGCTATTATAGTTAGTATTTATCAATAAGTTAATGAAACTACTAAGTAACTATATTAATACTAACTCACGATTTAATACCCTAATAGCTACTAAAAAGTTACTCCTATATGAAGGGCAAGCGACGCCTTAAGAGATTCAGTTATATTAACAAAAAGTCGGATCGCTACTATACGCTGCTATAATAACCAGGCCCGATATCGCATTTATAGTTAGTTATCTTATGAAATTCAACCAAAACCTAAGCCTAAGGCATTAATAAGCAGCTAATTAAGCTATATAATACCTACTAAGGACGAAAGGGCTCTACCTCAAGTATAGAGTAAAGGATACCAATAGGTTAGAAGTAGCTTTAGACGCTAGCTTCACTAATAACTTAGACTAAAAGAGCTCTTAAGCCTTTGAAATAAAGCTATTTAGAGGGATAATAGCCTAGAGGGCTAACAAACAACAGATAGTAACAACTTCTACTATAGAAGTAGAGCTTTTAGCTCTATTATAGGCTGCAAAGGAAGGACTATTTATAAGCCGGCTAATAACCGCCTTATAGGTAAGCCTCCCTCCTAGAGGAGAGCCTTCTTATGTAGTTGCAGTTAATTAGCCTTATAATAGCCTCAAGGTAGTTATTTAATATAATAATACCTAAATAATATAGCTAGTAACCTAAGAGATTATCTAACTATAAACTAAGTTATGCTATATTAATATCTACAACTATTAGCTACAATAAGAGATTCAGACTAACCATATAGAGGTTATTTACACCCAATTAGCTGAAATAATAGCAGATGGGATAATAAAGGCCCTGCTAGCTGCCGCCTTCACTACTTTTATTAACTAACTTAACCTCGCGGATAAGAGCGACCTTCTTATAGATAATAGGCGTACTAAATTAGAGGCTAAATAGGCTAAAATAGCTCTATAAACGGCATTACTCTTTCCTACCTACTGGGAGGTTTTAATAAGTATAATAGAAGTAATTTAAAGCAATAGATATACCCTCAAATAGGCTATATATAAAAGGGCCTATAAGTAGGGAATTTGAGATTTATAAAAGTAGCTATTTTAGCTATTTAGGCTATTTAGGCTATTTTAGCTAGTTTATTTAGTTTGGACCCTTTGGGGCACTAACCTAAGGGGGCGTATTAAACTAGGCGTACGCCAATAAGCATATGCCAATATGAGAGTATAGTAGCTAAAGGCCTAGATCAGGGTAAGGATAAATAGCGCGTGCAAAGGTAGGTGTATTGAGGTATCAAGAGTAAAACTTAGCTTCTTCCGCTAGATGCGTGCGGAAGGCCCTTTTAAGATGCGCGTACATAACTCGTGCGCTCAGTCTCCGTTCGGCGCCCGCTCGGCGCATGCAATATCCTTGCGATATCCGAATATCCTTACAATATCCTTGTAATATCCAAATATCCTTATAATTACCCCCCTCTCTGAAGCCTTGGTCCCCAAGGCTCTTGGCCCTGTGGCTTGGTCTTTGGAGGTGGCTATAGGCACATTTAAACGATATCCCATTTTAGTCCAAATTTCATCTTTACGGGCTTATTTAAACAATATCCCCTTCGCAGTACTTTCGCAGCTTGGTCTTCATCTTTTAACAGCTAAGATACTTCATCTTTTAACGGCTAACATCGCTGGGGTTACCAACAGCTAAATACTTCGTCTTTTTGACGGCTAATACATCGCTAGGGCTACTAACAGCTAGATACTTCGTCTTTCGACAGCTAATACATCGCTAGGGCTACCAACAGCTAATTACTTCATCTTTCGACAGCTAATACATCGCTAGGGTTACCAACAGCTAGATACTTCGCCCTATAGACGGCTGACATTTGCTGCTCGACAATAGTCTTCAGTCCTACTCTGAGGAGTCAAAAATAGGCTTCACAGCGGAAATACGCGCTAGGCTCTCTCAGCGCCCCTTCAGCGCGGGCTCTCTACTAGCCCGGCATAGCTAAGCCCAGCATCTCATCGCTAGGTAACCATACTTTTCGCACTTCATACAAAACTAGTTATTCCAGCACTCAGCCAACTCATAGCCATCGCAGCCGCACATACCGCAGTGCTTGCAGCTAACCCGCGGAACCTTCGCGGGCCGCTCCGCAGTCTCCTCTATCGCCGAGGTCTCTACAATAAGCCGCCAATCGCAGCTTCAATCGCAGTCGCGGCATAGCTCCCAGGCCCGCTCAGCAGCTATGGCTACCTCAAGCAGCATTCAGGCGTCAAACTTCTGCCGCTCAAGATCCCTCTGGACCCGCGGACTTAGCCCAAAAAAGAACGAAAACGCGTGGGGCCTACTACTCTCGTAGGGTATCCCAAGGGCTTAGTATATCGCTAACCATTCAGCAAAGAAATAGAGAGGGCTCTAACCTTCTAACTATCTCATCCCAAATAGCAAGCCATATAAGCAACGCTCCTGTAGCTCTAAGTCAATATACGTTTAGCAAGCGAACGCTATTTAGTCGGCCCATATAGCAGCCTTAGTAAAGCTAACTGCGTGGTTACGCCAGCGCGTCTAGAGGGTAGGCAATATCTTTATGAGCGCCCAATAGATATACTAAGCGTCAGAAGCCTCAGGTTAAAGGGAGGAGTATATATCCTATATCGCAGTAAGCTAATCTACTACTTCAGTAGGGGTACTATCCTCCTCGAGGATGCCACAAGCATATGGGGGAGGGTGCTCATAGCGCAGCATAGGCGCAGGTGATAGCGACGCTGTGCGGTTGGCGAGGGCTTGAAGAAGGGTCGCCACAATAGAGTCGTTTAGCGAAGTTATAGGTGTAGTTAACGAGGTCGTCGCGGAAGGCTCAGCGGCGGTTTCAGGCTTAGCAGCAGTTTCAGGCTCATCAGCAATAGATATAAAAATTTTTTCAGGAGTAGTCTTCAGCACGCTTTCAGCAGCAATTCAGTAAGTATTACGCGCAGCCATAATCCCGGGCTAATCTCTCAAAACGAGGTAGAAGTTATACAATTATGAGAGTATAGTAGCTAAAGGCCTAGATCAGGGTAAGGATAAATAGCGCATACAAAGGTAGGTATATTAAGGTATTAAGAGTATAACTTGGCTTCTTCCGCTAGATACGTGCGGAAGGCCCTTTTAAGATGCGCGTATATAACTCGTGCGCTCGGTCTCCATTCGGCGCCCGCTCGGCGCATGCAATGTCCTTGCGATATCCGAATATCCTTACAATATCCTTGCGATATCCAAATATCCTTACAGCCGATTTGACCTGAAATCCGTCCCAACTAATAGCTAGTTTATAGGTACCTATATTTAGTAGAGATTTTGGTGGAGACCTTTGTACCTTAGAACTAATGAAATACACACACCGATTTTCACCTAATTAACGCGTAAAAGTCCGACAGCTCTGTGTTATTAGTAAAGCTATATAGGCGTCGCTTCTAATAATTAATATATAGTAACTTAAGGTAATAGGCAAACTTATAATCTATAAGGGTATAGCTAATATACCTAGAGTTTTTTAAAGTATAGGTGGGGTATTCTTTATTAATTCTAACTATAAGAGTTACTAAAGGCCTATGAGTTACTAAAGGTCTATTCATATTGTGTTTTGCTCTAAAAACTTCTTAGCCTGCTTATTCTTCCTCTATATATTTTGCTACCTGCTTTTATAGTGGAGTTACTTTTTTCCCAACTTGCTATTATTATCTAACTTACTTGAGGCGTTACTTATATTACCCTCACTATTATTAGCTCTAGCTACTTAAGCGCTACTTATTTTTTAGTGGGGGTAGTTACGCTTAATGTGGCTAACCTCGTTATATCTATAATAATAGTAGTGGTCCTTAGGGCTCTTAGTATCCTTAAAGCTCTGTTTTGCCTCTTTTGCTACTTATATAGTAGAAGGCCTCAACCTAGAGATCCTATTAGAACAGCTATAAATAAAACAGAATAAAGTTATATATAATACTATAGCCCAATAGGAGCGCTATAGCTAGGGCTATATTAAGCTATACCTAAAGGAGCAGGAAGAATTACCCCTCATAATAGAGATAAAAGCTATAAGATTTCTAGACGCCGCGCTATTCTCCACAATCTATTAATACCTAGCAAGGAGGCGGGGTAAGCACTAGAGAGGCGCTATGAAGGCATATGTTCAAGTAATTAGCCTAGTAGATATTAAGAAGACCCTTAACCTAAAGCTAAAGGAGGAGTAATAATATAAGGTACTAGCCTAGATCCTAAAGGAGTTCCCCAGCTTATTTAACCTAAATAAAGCCTACCTACTTCCCCCCAGCTAGCCTAGAGCAAACTACTAAATTAACTTTATTTCTACTCTATATAGAAGGGAACTACTACTCCCCTAGGGACCCCTTTATAGCATATTGCAAGAGGAACTACTACTACTTAAGAACACCCTATAAAACCTCCTAAATAAGGAGTTTATTTAAGCTAGCAGCTTACTAGCTAATACTCTAGTGCTCTTTATAAGGAAGCTAAGCAGAAGTATTTACTTCTATATTAACTATAGGGCTTTAAATATAATTACTAAGAAGAACTAATACCCCCTACTATTAATCTCTAAGACTTTATGCTATATTAGTATAGCTAAATAGTATATAAAGTTAGATATAGTGGGATAGAACAGGATAGCTTAGCTATTAGTTAGCAGGCCCACTATCAATGGGGTCTAAAAGCGGAAGACTGCGATGTGGGGAGGGGAGGAGGAAGGGCACGTTTTTTTTCTAATCATCACTATTATCCATAGTCTTTTCGGCCTCAAGAGGCTTATACCCTAAGAATCTGAAATACGATTTCCACAATATCTCTTTTATTTCAAGCCTAATTCTTCCCATTCTTTCTAATTAGATCTATAAATCGCTACGCGTATCTTTTAAGCCTACTTTTATTATTCCTATTCTTTTGTAGGTAGTATTATATTATTTGCTATCTTTATAGTCCCAACTAGGCTCCTGCTCTTCCTAATAGTGCCTAGAGGCAGATATTTTTACTTTTTGCCACAACCCTCAAAGGTTTCTAAGAGAGTGGGGTGCCTTCATTGCGTCCGGACGTCCCGCTATTATAATACATACTAATACGTATATACTCCTTTTCTAGATAATTGCGATATCTAGCTGCTATAAAGAAATGAAGAAATGACGATATGATATATAAATGAGAGCTGGATAGAGGAGAATGGCCGATTTGTAGACCTATTAGCTTATAGAGAGATTGCTATAGCTAAGTGTTCTTTTGAAAGGTTAATGGGAATCATGAAGACTCTGAAATCCTCCCTTCTTTTGGTATTCCAGCTAGAACTAACTGTTTTCTTTTTCCTCTCTTATATCCCTCCCTCTTTCTTAATTACTATTATCTACTACTAGTCTTTTTAATTAGTCTATTATAGCTAGGATAGCTAAAAAGCTATAGATAAAACTAATATAGGAGAAATAGTAGTCTTATTAAGCTAATAAGTAAAGCGAGATTAACTAGATTAGTAAAAGAATACTAATAAACCTATTTTAATACGGCCTAGAGTACTAAGAGCAAGTATGCTAATATATAAAGTATTTTAACGTAGTGAGCTATAAGGTTTTGAGATAGGAGCCTCACTAGGGAAGGTTTTCTTAATTTAAATATCAAGACTTAGAGTGGGATTACTACTAAGGTAGTAAGACTAAGGCCATAAAGCCTTTCTATATTTATTTATATTTCTTTCCTTTTTTATTACCTTTTCTTTTACTATCTAGAAGACTTACTATTACCCCCTTCACCTTTAAAAATATTAGGAAGTTATATTAATCTATTTACGTAGTAATATCTTATGGAGATTTAAATAAATAATTACTTAATAATACTTAAATATAATTAATATAGTATTTATAGATTTATAAATAATATATCTACCTCTTATTTTAGTATCCTAGATACTAAGTCCTCTTTTAGTAAATGGAAGCAGCCTGAAGAATAGTTTCTAAGCTCTTTATTTAGTAAGATATTATCTTAAGGTTTAAATAGTCTCTAAGGATAGTAAGGATAGGCCTGTGAATCTCAACCTAGGGCCTAACCTAGCCTCCTCAAGCCCTTTTGGTATATTAACGAGTGGTTATACTAACTAGGACTTTACTATCCTAGCAGATATCCTCATGTAGCATCCTACTATCGCTATAATAACTCCCTATTTAACTAGAGCGCCCAAGTTCATTAGAACTAATGTCTCGGACTTCCTTATGGAGTATAAGAGCTTTTTAAAGCTATATTACAAGGTTAATAAGGATATAAAGAACAAAGTCTATATATATAGTTCTACTGACTATAGAGATATAGTGCGATTATATATTAATAAAGCTAAGACCTAGGCTAAAGCTAAGGAGAAACCTATTTATTAATTTGAATTTGCAGACCTAAAGACTTAATAGGATCCAAATGAGGACCTTAGAAACCTTATTATGGGACCTCATATTAAAGATAATAATCCTTCTCTAGTTATAGCCTTGATTGCTACTATTTACTAGCTTTATTAGTGTGCTATCTAGCGAGGATATCTAGATCTTACTACTACTAAGCTTATTTAGGTTGCCTACTATTGCTTTTCTGAGAGGGCTATAAAAGCTATAGCTTGAGAGTTAGACTATAAGCCTACTGAAGTTATTTTGAAGTAGTGGATAGTAGTTGAAAATACCCTTATTAAATAGTGCACTACTTAATAAGAACTTTAGTAGTTATTAGGCCTTATTAAACCTAAGCTTATAATAACCTTGCTTATCTCTTTAAAGATAATTTTAATTAGGTTAAAGATAAAGACTAAGGAGCCTTTAGTAGCTTAAATAGTAAGCTCTATCATTGACTCCCTAGTGGAAAACTTTAGAACTCTTAATATTAATAGAGCTAACTATAAAATAGATATTTTAGCTCTTATTAGAAGAGTTACTAGTTAAGGGGATATTACTTTCAACTTAAATACTATAGAGGCTATTAAAGCATATAATTAATAATCTTTAGATAATTCGCAGACCTAATATTAGTAGTAATTCTACTAATATAATTAGAATTAAGGCTTTTAAGGAGGCTATTAAGGTAGTTATTAATAAGGCCAAGATTTTGGGGGAAGAGGTAGAGGCGGCTACTACAGTAGGTATTGAGGTAGATACTAAGGTAGCTATTAGTAGTTAAATAGCACTCTAAGATATAATTTCTTCTAGGCTACTAGATGCTATTAGTTTTGTGGCGCTATTAATTATATTGTTAGTACCTGCATTAAAGCTCTTATAGTAAGCTAAAATAGGATTTGCTATTATATAGCACCTTATTACTATATTAGAACCCTTAACTCCCCAGCTAAAGTTAAGACTAGTATTATTAATAAGGGTTGAAACGCAAACTTAATAAATAGACAGACGATCTTTAAGTATATCCTAATTAATAAAGAATCTTACCTAAGTTGCGCTATAGCAATAAGCAGACTAGCTTTAAAGTAGTAGCCTAATTTACTAGAAGAAGTCGCTCGCATTATTAATTATAATAGGGCGTAGTTTAGTTAGCCTATTAGGCCTACAAAGCAAGGGAAGATAGCTATATAATTATATAATTTTATTGATATTACTCTCTTTAGCTTTAAGCTAAAGTGCTAGTTTATTAACCTAGTAGAGGATATTATAG
Source organism: Colletotrichum euphorbiae (assembly GCA_037178605.1). Lineage (NCBI taxonomy): Eukaryota > Fungi > Ascomycota > Sordariomycetes > Glomerellales > Glomerellaceae > Colletotrichum > Colletotrichum euphorbiae. The sequence continues at coordinate 112,890 of JAXCEF010000144.1, forward strand.
TAGTAGAAAGGTTAAGGCCTTTAAGCTATTATAATAAACCCTATAATACTTATATCTAATAAGCCTCGCAATTAGTAGACCTACTAATAGTTTGAGACCCTCCTATTCGTATTACTAGTAGGGTTAAAGAGCTATTTATTAATAAAGATAATAATATTGCCCTTCTGGATGCTACTAAAGAGCTAGCTAAAGACTAAGCTCCTGCTGAGATAGAGGAAACAGAAGATAAGCTCTTAATTAAAGATACTAATACTTAAAATAGCTGCGCGCTTGCTATAGAACTATATAGCAAAAGGTTAAATAGGAAGGTTGCGGTTCCTAAAGCCTTCCTACGCAGACACTAGCCCAATTAGAACAAAACTATCTATAATACTACTAAAGCTATATTTAACGAGTATGAAGATAAATATCATATAAAGGCCTATGAGGTCTTTATTTCAGCAGATATATTACTTATTAGCTAGTTTAATAAGACTAGATCTAATACTAAAGAATTATAGGAGTAAATAAAGTATTAGAATAAGAATAGAGCCTCTACAAAAGAGCTTACCTCATTTATAACTACTATTGAGGCTTTAAGCAAGTATTTGCAGACTAAGCATGTGGATTTTAATATCTAAACTATTAACCCTATCTTTAAAATAAATGCTATTATAGAAGAGTGGGATACTAAACTGCTCCTACTACTAAGATAGATTATAGTTCTTAATATTATTATAACCTATTAATAGATTATAATTACCTTATATAGGTATAGGAATTTCCCAATTAGAGGTATTATATATAGTAGCTTAGCTCTTAACCTTATTAGTAAAAGTTATATTTAATAACTAGGTCTATAGGATAATATAGTTAAGACTAATATAGGCATAAGAGGGATTACTAATAAAGAATAAAGGACTTAATTTGCAGGCGTAGTTATAAATAATATCTATATTAGTAAGAGCGCAATCCAAGATATTAGCTTCTTTGTTTTCTCTAAGAACTCCTATAATAAGGATCTTATACTTGGTGCCCCTTTTATTCTAAAGACTAGAATAACCTTGGACTACGCGCAGAACTAGATAGTTAGAGTCCTTTAGTCTAGGAATATTAAGATTAATATCCTACTATCGTTTTATACTAGAGATTTAACTGCTTGCTTTCTGGAGATTATTACTAAAATGGATTGATTTATTTTACTCTAGTGCTAACGCGCCCTTATATCCCCTTAGTTATCCCTTTAATTAAAAACCTAGAAGCTATTACTAAAAGACCTATTATAGTAGCAGGCTTAGAGTTTATAGGGAGGCCTAAGAGGGGTGAAGTTAAAGATAAAGAAGAGCTAGATATAATACTAAATTTAATTAGAGCATATAAAGATATTGAAGCAATATAATAAATAGTTAACTCTAATAATATACTAGAAGATATATAATAATAACTATTACTAGATAAAGAGGTTATTGCGGTTTTTAAAGAATTTAGTAGTATTTTTAATGAGATTATAGAGATTATAATTTAACAAGAAGTTAACCCCAAACTAGATATTATCTGCAATATAATAATACGTACTAGATATATAAGAGGATATAGAGATTATAGCCCCAATTACAAATATTGCATTTACAGGCCTATAAAGAAGATAGATAAGAGAATGAGGCAGAGAGAAAAGCGTAAAGGACTTTATTAGCATAGACTTAAAACTATTGCCTCAATAGATGCTATCCTGCTTAGTAGCAACCCTTTTAACTCTTTTAAGGCAAATAAAGCAAAAACTTAACCTATAGAAGATATTAATACTCTATATAAGATAAAGAATAAGAAGGTTTAATTAGTAGATAATACTATATTAGATAGCTTAATACTAAATAGGGACCTAGAGTAGAAGCTAAAGGTATAGTTAAGGGCTGAAAAGACTATAGTTATAGACCTAAATGCCCTATTTATAGGCCTATATATACTAAAGTTTTTAATAATTAAAGCTGGATTATAACTTATAAAAGCATAACTAAAAGTAGTACTTAAGATTATTAACTATTTGCTACTAAATGAAAAGAAGCTCCTTGCTGCAATTCTAGATATAAGGGAAAAGGCTCTAGCCTGGGAATTTAATTACTATAGCTCTATTTACTTTTCTATTACCCCTCTATAGATAATTTGAACTATGCCTCATAAAGCCTAGTAAGTAAAGGGAATCCCTATTCTAAAGGGATTAGAAAGGGATATTATTACTATCTTAAAGAACAGACTTAATAAGGGGATCCTAGAAGGAAGTTATATATCCTACTGCAACGCTTTCTTTTTTATATACAAAAAGGACTTCAATATGAGACTAATTAATTTGGCAACTAAGTTAAATAGTATTATAATTTGAGATGCAGATTTACTACTTTTAGTAGATAAGTTTTTAGAAGACTTTTTAATGTATTAACTATTATCTCTATTGGATTTTTTCTTAGGTTATAACTAAGTCCCCCTTAACATTAAAAGTAGAGACATAATAATATTTGCGTTACTAATTAGCTTACTGCAGATATATACCCTTCCTTAAGGAGCTATGAATTTAGTTATATAGTTTATGAGAATTATAATTAGGATCTTATATAATCTTATACCCTATTGCTATAAAGTATTCCTAGATAATATTGTGATTAAAGGGCTGACTTCTAGGTATAATAACTAAGAGGTTTAGCTTTATTTAGGTATTTATAGAT
>JAXCEF010000145.1:0-114478 GCA_037178605.1 Colletotrichum euphorbiae
GCAATAAATTAGACTATAAAAAACTTGGACTATTTTAAATTAATAAAAAACTATTAGATATTAGCTATAAACTCTTACTACTAGATACTATAAGGTGCTATCTAATCTTTCACATTTTACTTCTCAAACTAGTACTATAAGGATTATAAATAAATAACCTTATTATTGTGGAATCAAATAAACTGGAATATGAAATCAAATGAATTATTGACTATATTAAAGATAAAAATAAAACCTAATACTTTATTAAATAGAAAGGTTATGGATATGAGGATAATATATGGGAACTAACTATAAACCTCGAATATGCATAAGATTAACTCCGTATATATTGGGAATAATAAAAAACGAATGAACTATAAATGGTATCTATACCTAAGGGAATATGTGGAAATAAGACCTGATTTATTTAACCCCAACTAATAATTAGACTACTATAATAAGACTAACTGCGAGATTCTATCCTATTTGTATAACTAGGGATGCTAGCGAACTAGGACGCCTCACCTAATAAAAAGTTCGGGGTGCTAGGATTCTAATCCCCTAGGACTATATCTAAATCTACTATACTAAAACCCCCTATTAATTACGCTTTATAGACTAAAAGAAGCTTGATAGAAGAACCCCCCGACTCTTTGTCCTCTATAGCTACTATAGAAGTCTCTTTATAACCCTTCTTAAAAACTATTCTCTTAGCCTTATGAATGCGATCTAGCTTTGTAAGCGTCTTATTTACTTCAGCCTGCGCCTTCTATAGCGCTTCTATTCTCCTTTGAAATAATTCCTCCATCTCCTCCTCTTTATTATCTAGATACTGAGATTTAACTATTAGGCGTTCTACTATGAAAACAAATTAGCAACGGAATAATAAATAAAAGATACTATAAATATTAATAGATCGCATTATTAGAAGTATTACATAAATAATGGGTGCTGCTAATAGCGATATACTCGCTATAAACTAAGGACCTAGGTAATATCTTATAATGCAGGCCCTTAGAACGATAATAACGGCAAGGTATAACTTTAAAACCGTTCTCCGCGATATTTAAAGAATAACAATAATAATGAAGCGTGGAGATTATAGGATTTTTGGGAATGCGACCTAATATAGTGTTAGTGTTATGAGTAAATTAGGATATATAATTGATAGGTCCCTAACTTAGGACTAACGACCTACTTATATTGGGTCTTGAGGATAAGACCTTTGGAAGGGAGACCTGATATTATGACCCGTTATATAAGGATAATAACTAACTAAATTACCTAGGTATTAGACAGCTAGGGTAGGATATTTATACTATAGGATTATAGGAACGTTAGGATGCTTATAGTATAGAAGAATTATAGTATAAGTTATGTGATAATAAGATAAGACTAAGCGTGTAGTAAGAACTACTAAGCGCTTACCTGCAACTACTAAGCGCTTACCTGCAGTTACTAAGCGATTACTAGTACCTAATTAGTAATTAGTGATAAGGGTGAAAAGGACTATTTAGGACTTATATATAGTATGGACTTGGGACTCCTAAGAATAGACTTCTATAGCTCTTCAGCAATTAACTTCGTGATTACCCTAATAGGTACTCTCAGCTCTATCTTATATTGCGACCCCCTTATGAGGGCTATGACTGATTACTATACTCCTGGAACCCCAAGATTCATTCAGCAACACAGCATAGCAAGACCATACTGTCAACCTAGCGTCATCCCTCAGCTTCTATTAGCAGAACCCTACTGTTGGATAGCTAACCGTAACAACTTAATATCTTATAAAAGATATAATAAGAGATATCATATCTTATATTATAGCTATTAAATAAATATTTAAACTAGCAGCTTATTAAAGGAGGCATTATAGTAGGACTTTATATTAGGAATCCGCTATTAAAAATAACAGTATAAATAGATATAAAGCATAATATTAAATACCAATAATAGCTATATACTAATAATAAGGAGGAATACTACAGCTTTAAAATAGTTATTAAATCTAAATTAGAAGCTCTAGAACCTTAACTAAAAGGTATATAGAACTTATATATATTATTTTCCAAAGTTTAGTAAATTTTAATAGCTCTATTGGAGGAAGTATATTAGAGAAGTAAGAAGTTCTATTATCTATAATATATATATTATCTTAGAATACCCCTCGCCTATGAGGAGGAGATATCTCTATGGATAGGGAGGAGGAGAACTTAATGATAATATCAATACATGCAATACATGACTATCTATTATTTGATGCTACTGTTCCGACAGAAGTCTCCAAGGAACAGGACCAACGCATCGAGGGTGCACAACTGGAGTAGGTTGTCGATGTTCAGTCTGAGTCGCGATCCGTCAGGGTGGCTGTAAATATTGTGCATGAAGATGGGGACGGGCAAAGTTGTGTTGAGCCTCAGCGTAACTAGAAGCTCTTCGTTGGGCCCTTTGGGATGCTGGTTAATGTTGTAGTCGGCTTTGGAAATCGCCTAGTGCACTAAAAATGCCACTTTGTAGAGTGGCACTTGCTGGCAACTTTTCAGCAAGTCTTTGTCGCGTTTCACAACAGAGTTTGGCTTCAACTAGGGCATCATTCGAGGGTTGTAGTAGGCGTTGAGATCTACTCCCTCCTTCGTCTGGAAGATCAATCGGTAATGCTTAAATTTGTTACCAAGGAATGGCAGATCCGGTGGAGGGTCTTGAATCGCAACAACATGCCACTGCTTTCTCCTTGTAGCCATGTAGTTGCTCAGATTTAACATACGCTTGCGCGCTTGCTTGACATTGATTTGCGCGACCCGAAGGTAGTCAATCTTCCAGGACTTTACGTCGCCTACGCCTGAAAGGTGAATATCCTTGGTCGGGACTCGGTGCGTTATTCATGGTATCTGTCATGGCGTCTCATAGCAGACGTTGCCAGCGAGGAAGATTTAGGAAACTGAGGGTTTGATAACCTTTTCGAAGCAGTGATGGGGGCGAATAAGCCAAAGGATAACAGTATGATACTGATGATTTCTATGGCTACGGTGGAATCTAAAGCTGTAATCCCTGCGAGCTTGATCTACCTGAACGGTAGGCTACGGCACACGCAACATTTTTTCGGATGTATAACCATATGCAGATATGTTGGCATCATTGGCGATCCTCCCGTACCCTGCAGGGGGTACAAATCGCGACGGCAGGGCTGAGTCTGGTTCGTTTACCAGTTCGTTACAGAAGGGATGCATTGCTTAAAACAAAAACGCCGTTCACTACGGTTTCGAGACCTTACCGGCGAGGGCGGAAGCAAATACTTGGCCAATCCGGAGGTTCATTGCCCGACCGACTAGCATCAAGCCGTTGGAAGCCCCACATGTCCGGACTTCCCCACGGTCCACTCCGGAGATGTGTGCATCGTAAGATCTTTGGTTCGTATTCGGGGCCTTGTTCACTCCCTACCGACGAACCTCACCCTCGCATTTTTTACTGGTAGAAACGATCTTGAGCAATCTGATAAGACCGCAACGTGGCGCGAGCTCGTACAGTCCCCACGGGTTCGGACGCTTCGTCCCGATGGCGGCCCATTTTGCAACGGGCGCAAGTGTGGAAGCACGACGTCAACTCTCCAGACCTGGTTCCTTGCTTGACATCTATTTCCTGTGATATCACAGAAAAGAAGCCTGGCGCTCATGGAGCTGACAGTCTCGGCGCGCCCGTCACGCTGTGGGCTGACATCTGGAGTGAGCTGCATACCCGCCCGACAATCCTGCTGTCTTAGTTGCGCAAGAACTACCATGCAGATGAAATAGAGAGTACCTAATGATGGTATGAGCACTTCAGCAGAAAATTAGGCTACAAAAATTGACCAGCGGATTCCGCAAACAATTAACGATGTGGGCATCATCCGCGTGCGAGGAATAGATCATGTTCGAAATTGATCAAAATAATGTGTGTTATGTGACAAGCAGGAGATTTTAAGTAGTATAGCAGTGAAAATCGACATAACCCTTCAGAATGCACATGTCCTTGTTTCTTAGCACCCCTGGCCATCATCCTCCGAATGGTTGCTTCAACCCCTCCGAGGATTCTTAGACACAGGCACCCAGGTCCCAGCTTGATTCCACTTGCATAAGGCCCTTTTGATATCCATGGATGTCTAAGCCGGATGAGACAAGAGGATCCAGGATCCACTGCGCCTATTTGCCGCATACGGCGGATGGTTCAAGGATCATAATGATTTCAGGCTAAGACAATCAAATATTGCACCTAGACTGAAAGCACTGCGATACAGGCTATTGATCTCGACATTTAAGTCGGAATTGACAATGCCGAAGACGAGTGATGGTGTAGCTGCACAGTTCCTTTTCAGGCATGAGACGCGACGATATGTCCGTTTGGCATTCGACGAAAATTTGCAACTACATGCCGCCTCTTGTGTGAATCGAGGACCCGGTCAGCCGCATGTAATAACCGACGTGCAGGAGAACCCACCCTTTGTTGATATTGTATGAGCCGAATCAGGGGTGATGGATCGAGTGTGGTAGTATTGCCGTAGAGGTAGGTTGCTGGATGGTCTAGGTCTACCCAACTGGTCAGCACCCATCAGCCCTGGACAAGCGACATCTAACTCCTGAGATGTGTATATATAAGACGACTGCCTCGTTTCGCAGATGATTCTTTGGCTGGTATCACGCTCATACGAATTCAAAAGGTCTCTCGAAGTCTGCCTGTAGCAGAAATGGAGACCTTTGCTGTCGTTATTTTGTACCTCGGCATTCTTATTGTGCCGGGGTTTTTGATTTCCTCACTCCGTCGCTTTTCGGGATGGACCGGCAGGACATCCTTAGATGTTGGCAAGGCGCCACAGAAACCTTCCAAGTTTCCAGGTCCCAAGCAATACCCTATTGTCGGTCGTGTGCATGACTTGCCCAGATTCGCCATGTGGCTTAAGCTCAAGGATTGGGCTGACGAATTTGGCCCGATTTATCAGACTAGCATGCTTGGCCAAAAATTCATCATCATCTCCGATGAAGAGATGGCGCAGGAGCTTCTCATCAAGAACGGTAACAATTTCGCCGGAAGACCTCAAATCCGGGCCTTGATTGACCACAAGTTGGAACCCGCCTATTCTGCGCTGATGGATCGTCATGGTGAGTACTTTGTAACTATTGGTCCTTTCCTGAGATAGGCCTTGAAGCTGAGAGATATTTGATTAGATACTTGGAAATATCAGCGCAAATGGGTTCACGCTGCCATGGCCTCGGCCTATCAACATCATTTCTATGGTCACATTGAGAACGAGGTGAAGAGATGGCTTGTGACACTTCTATTGGACCCCGAAAAGTTCCACGGCAACACCCGTGAACTGACAGGCCGCATAATCAGCCGACTTGCTTGGGATGACGCCTCTCTCGGGAAAGCAAACGGAGACAGTGCTATCGAAACGCTTACCCGTATGTCAGTGTCAGGCCCGGTCGTTAACACTATGACCCCGTTGTGGCATTTTGGCGACCTGGTACGATACAACCCATGGCGTAAGTATGAGGTAGCACGAGAGAAGAACCAGCGCGCATGGTGGCTGCGTTCATTTCGTCTCGCCAAAGCGCGCTATCGACGGGGAGAGTTGCCAAGTGACACTTGGTGCTATCGTTATTTCAAGCAATTGCAGAAGAGCGGAAACGATACGCTTGTTCAAAGTGACAAAGACGAGGATTTTGCTGCCTGCATGCTTGGATTCCAGTGCCTTGTGGGCGTTGTTACGATCTCTGGGCCCATGCAGTTCTTCTTAATGGCCATGGCCCTGCATCCTGAGTGGCTGAAGAGATGCAAAGACGAGATTGAAGAAGTCTGTGGTGACAGGATGCCAACTCGTGATGACTTCGTTGCGTTACCAACTGTCAGAGCCTGCTTGAAAGAGACTCTGCGCTGGAGATCCGGAGTTCCACTTGGTAAGTGACATTTTCTTCGCACCATGTCGACACACGACGAATTAATCTGACATATCATAGGCGTTCCTCATCAATGCGAAACGGACTCTGAGTTCCAAGGTGTCAAGATCGAGAAGGGCACGATCATTCTCGCTTGTGAATGGTGAGTCGTCTTGACATCAACGTAAAAAAACAAACAGACAGCGCCCTTATGATTCTCGACTTTGCAGGAATATCAACTGCGTCCGCGAGAAGTATCCTGACCCTGACCATTACCGGCCTGACAGATACTTGCACCCAAGCTTCCCAACCTACCAAGAGCCCCTCAGCCGCTATCCAAACTTCAGAGATGGTGTTGGAATGCATACGTTTGGCTGGGGACGCCGGACATGCCTTGGCCAGAACCTCGTCGATGATGAGATGTTCGTCGCAGGAGCGGCAGTGTGCTGGGCATTTGACATGAGCCTCAAAAAATGTCCAGCCACCGGCAAGGATGTCACGTTCGATACTCAAGCTACAAACTCGAATGTCATCTTGGAGCCCTTGCCATTTCCTATGCAGTTCAAGGTTCGCAGCCAGGAAAGAGCGCAAGTATTGTTGGACGGTTACAATGCTGTAAGGAACGAGTTGAAAGTCTGAGTGCTTCATCAAAGTTTTTCCTAATATTACGAGCGAAAACCATTTCTTCTCAGCGGGGGATCTCATTCAGCTGGTCACTGAGTACTGGAGGCGTTGCAAACTTGAGTCTTGATGTAGCTTCCAATAACATAATTCGGACTGGTTTCTCATCTCTTCTTATACACATCACCGGTTCTTGCGATCTCAAACTCGGCGTCCTTACCACGACCCTCCCTCTCGTACTGCCTGACGAGGGGAACCACGTCTCGTCCAAAAATTTTAATCTCTTCATCATAATGCAGGAATGCGGTAAGAACGAGATCGATACCCAGACTCTTAAGCAACACCAACCTCTCAGCCACCTGCTCTTTTGTCCCGATGAGCTTGGTCTTGAACCCGTCGTTGTACTGGACCAAGTCGTCAAACTTGCTATTGGCCCACATTCCCCTCTTGTTGGAGGTACTAGCTCCAGCCTGCTGTACGGCATCCCGGAAAGCATTCACTGCCTCCTTGTCCGCCTTGCCTTGGATCTCTTCCAACACGCGCACAGCCTCCTCTTCGGTCTCGCGAACAATGACGAAGCCGTTGACTGCAAATCGTACCTCGTTTTCTCGACCAACCTTGGCAGCGCGGGCTTTGACGTCGGCAATCTGGGCACGGAAGCCGTCCAGATCGTTTCCGTTCATGAAGTACCAATCGCAGACCTCAGCTCCATTGTTCCTTGCATCATCGCTGTTTCCTCCCTGAAAAATCTGCGGATGAGGCTTCTGTACCGGCTTCGGACTAAGCCTGTAGTCTCTATACCGGTAGAAGTCACCGGCGAATGTGAAGCCAGTGTCTTCCGGCGCTGTCCAGATACCCTTGAGACAGCGGATGAACTCGTTGGTGCGACGGTAACGCTCCGCGTGTTCAAGCCACCATTCGCCGACGGCAGTGAACTCACCCTTAAACCACCCACTGACGAGATTGACAGCAATTCGGCCATTGCTGTAATGGTCGATGCTGGCAATCTGCTTTGCAGCCACTGTAGGGTTCCATGGTCCGGGCAAGATGGCGGCAATAAGCTTGATGGTGTCGGTACCCTGCAGAATGGCCTGCGAAAAGGAGACAGACTCGTGCTGGTTGGCGGCGCCGTAAGAGGCTGTGAAGCGAATTTGGGTGAGGCCATACTCAATGCCGGCCTTTTCCGCTGCTTTGGCGTATTTGATGTTGCTGGCAAGATCCCATTTCGTTCTCTGAGGGATCTTGCTGATGATCAACCCTCCTGAGACATTGGGAACCCAATAGCTAATTCGAAAGGTTAGTCAAAGCTAAGGGATTTCTACCAATACTACTTACGCGAACAGCAGACGGCCAGGATCAGTGTTGAGAGGATGAGGTTGCGCCATGTTGACAGAACCGAGACAAAAGCAAATGACACTGGGTTAAAAATTCAACAGTCAGAGATGAAAGCACTGAGCGGATGCACCAACTCTTAGAATCATGAAATCTTTTCTCAGGATTGGTGACCCGGCTTTTCCTCACGGATCGAGTATGAAAGGCAGAAGGATTGACTGGAGACGTGGATCATCTGAACTTCAAGAGGTGCGGGAGATGTGGCTCTTCTTTGGCCGAAATTCACGACGAGTCATTTTCACAATAATCTCCGTGAAACTAGACCAGAGGCAACTGCCGTTCTGCCGGCTCAAAATCGACCCCGTGATGAAGGTGATGTCGTCGTGGCAGGAGGGTCTAGTCGATTTAAGAAATCATAGCACCAATGACGCGATCTATAATGCAACCTCGTGGACCCCAAGGTTTAGACAGAACATATCATCAGAGGGGATTTGATCGTAAGTCATGAAGATAACGGCCAGAATGCTCCCAACGCACTGCAATTGCATCATCATCGACAGAATGATGAGACCAGCAGACCCCGACCAATTGATTGTTTCCCCACGCTCTCAAGACCCCATTTCTCCACAGTATTGCACGAGGTGTGATTATTCTGAGATCTGCAAACCTTAATTTCAGCTAATTATAATAGCTGTCGTTGCCGAAAACGCGTTCGAGGGTCGAAGAACAAGGGGCGGACAGGGATCGGGTTCGGAAGAGCAGCAAACTCAATTGCTCTTCTCGTTTTGGCCTCACGCTTACGGTTTTTGTTGAAGTATGTTCGGGTCTCAAAAGCGTTGAAACCTGTTTGTTCTGTCGTTCAATTTGCATGCTCCTGTTGTTCGTTATCACTTGAGACTAGGTTTCTGATTTTCTCTCGGGTCAAAATGTCGAGTTACTCTTCCATAAATAAACAGAATGGGGCAAACGAGAAAGGCCTTCAGACCGTTAAGCCGGACTCAACTCTGGAGAGATCAGAAACCGTGAATCTGGGCTACCCAAGGTTCTCAGCACCAAGACCACTCCCTACTGCTGCGGTGAGTGATTCTTTCTTTTCTGTCATCAAAATGCCAGAGACTAACTCAGTCATCACCAGACCTCACTGCCCATCGGAGCCTTCTCGACGACTTTTACAACCCTTTCTCTCAGTCTCATGGAATGGAGAGGACTCACGACAACCAACGTCTACATTGCAAATTTCTTCTTCCTTGCCGCGATTGGCATGCTTATATCGGCTCAGTGGGAATTGACTGGAGGAAATGGCTTCGGCTATAGTGTTTTCAGCTCCTTCGGTGGGTGATGAGTAACCCCTTTGTCTCTCTCGTCCGACTGCAAACATCGCTGACGGAAGCATTACAGGCTTGTTTTACGCTGGATACGGCGCGATCTTGACACCCTCTTTCGGAGTAGCAGCTGCGTACGGTGATGACACCACGCAGCTTAACAATGCTCTTGGTCTCTTCATGATCAGTACGTCTCTCCGTCGGCATTCCAATCACAACCTTGACTGACATCATTCAGTATGGTCTGTTCTTGTAATAGCATATTTGGTGGCATCTTTACCAACGAACGTCGTTTACATTCTGATCTTCCTGTTTGTTGAACTGGCTTTTGTCTTAGTGGCTGCAAGCTATTTTGCTGCTGCCGATGGTCACCTTACAGCGTCGGTTGGTCTCAAAAAGTCCGGAGGCGTTTTCGCTTTCCTCGCTGGTCTCGTTGGGTGGTAAGTATGCCCGGTAATGCATTCGCCTATCGCTGCTAACCTTTGCATCTCATAGGTATTTGACTTTTCACTTGCTCTTGAAGGATTCTGTCGTGGAACTCCCTCTAGGAGACACTTCTCAATACTTCCCCAAAACCAGAAAGAAGGTGGAATGAACTTCTTCCCCTTGGCAATTGGTTGCTCTTATTCTAATCTCGATAATTATTACTGTCGGATAAGCAGGAAGTTCCGTTAGCTATAATATAGATCCTATTTCAGGATACCCCTCACACCCACCCATGGGGAGGAGGCATCTCTACGCATGAGAAGAAGTGAGCTTAGTAACAATAATCATATATTACTATCTATTTTTTAATCCTATTGTTCTAATAATTAATAGTCTAAATCAAACTAAATACTCGTGGCTATTTACTGAAACCCCGTGCGAGATCTGTCGGAATGCTTCTTGGCTATCACGATTCACTTGCTGTGGTCAACAACTGCCAACGTCATAGGAAACCCCGAGCAAGCAGACCGTTTCCAAGATCTGATCATCTCAAACAACTACTTTGTCAGAGGCGCTGTGAACCCCCGCGACAGTGATCACAACATTACTTCCCATGGAGATTTTGTGGTCTTCAACGGCTCCAAGAACTTCAACACGGGTGGTGTTATTTCAGATCTGACTGTCCTCGAGGGCGTGTTGGAGGGTACCGAGGACCATCTTTACGCTATTGTCGAGACAGAGCAGCCTGGGCTCGTTTTCTCTCATAACTGGGACAACATTGGTTTGCAGCTCAAGGAGTCTGGCAGTGTCAAGATTGAGAACGTGAATGCTCCTTGGGCTAATGCATTGGGATGGAACGCTTCCGAAAAGCAACCAGATCCAGCCATTCTCAAGATTTCCTTTCGCGTCTTTGCTCCTTCCCACGTAAACAAGAGTGCACCCGGCAAGGGGCCTTAGATATGCTGATATTTTTCTAGAATTCAGCCTGTCTTCAGCAACTTTTATATCGGCATTGCTTGGGGTGCTTCGGACTTCGCTTCGGCATACACTAGGAAGAACGCCCGAGCCTGGCCATTCGGCTGAGATGTGAGTTGACACGTATTGGAATTCACATGTATAGGATTGCTGACGGCCGCATTTGATAGAACAAGGGAAAAGGTTGAAGACGAGTTCTACATTTTTTTAACCCATGGTAACTTCCTGGCACATCTACGCGGCGCAACAGCTCTGGCTAATAAGGCAGGCGAAGAGATTAACGGAATATACAAGTACTCCAGAGACCCTGCCACTCGGGCGAAGCTCACTGCACAAGAGAGGTGCAAGGCTGCGGAATGGGTTGCCAGCGTTAAAGTCGCGGCGACTGACACAGGATGAGGGTGACTGCGGGGGTGTTCGAGGTTACAAGCGCGAAGGCGACTGCAACAAAAGTTGGCCTGGACAAATTTTGGAGAGACATCAGGACTCACTCGCTGCACGACCAGGTCGCTTACAAAAACCGCGAGCTGGGAAGGTACCAGGTTCTGGGCGAGATTCCCGAGCCTACATGGTGCACTTGGGCGATGGTTGCCGCCAGACAGGAGAAAGCTTTTTGAATTGATAGAGGTCTGTCCATCTTCATCTAGTGTTGACTGATATGGTGACTGGTGTGATATTTCCAGGCACATTACTATGCAGCGTGTTGTCACAGTTACACCATACAACCATAGGTGGCTCTCTTGAGAAGACCCGTAACTTCCGCATAAACATGACGCTACCTGGCTATCCAAATCACCGTGTAGGCGATGTTCAAATCTATGTAAATGAGCGCGCACCGTCATTTCACGTTACTGGAAGCTCCTCAAATGCCAGGGCAACTTATTGGGGATGCCATTGTAGACATGTGGAAGAAGCACCAGCACAATGGGTGCATTAAATGAATGTACAATTCTAGGAGCTCGTTTTCTTCTCCCAGCTGGATATAGTGACCGAGATTAGTCCAGGGAAATCCAACTTCTAATGAGACGACTCACAGATCAAGGAAGAGCTTCCAAAGGATAGAGAACAAAACACCCTGGAGTCCGTTGGCCAGAATACGGGTCTTGAGGCCGCGGCCAAGGAATCCGATGACACCATCGTGCTGAATGACCAGCTTCGCCGCTTTGGCTGCGTCGATTAGTCGACCGTTACCGGTGTTATGACGGCAGATGCACTCACTATAAGACACCTGCGTGTCGTTGACCTGGCGATAGGTCTTGACAACTCTCAACGAGTTGGATACCGTGTCAGAAATGACGGAAGCACAGAAACCAATGAACGCAAGCCTGAGAAGCCACAAGAAGATGTCATTCTTATCCGGCTCCGGAATATTTTCAGTGAGATAGTTGTACTACACTGAGTGTCAGTAAGTGATGACAAAACTTCATTGCATATGGTGTTCGCAGCTTACGGTTCCAAACCAGGGGTAGTGTCCAACGAAGGTAGCTGCAGCCGTTGCAAAGGCTCCCCACCAAAGGCTCCCAATGCCGTTTGTCTTCACACGCTGACGAAGAATAGCAGTACCCTTGGCACCTTGAGCTTGAAGCGTAGTTTTGAGCGTATCAATGGGCGTCAGGATCATGCGGAAAGCCGCAGCGCTTCGAAAAGCTTCGTTAGCGACCCAGAAAAAGTTGAGATTCAGAATAGTCTTACCATAGCGAGGCGAAAATGGTCTTGATGAGCGTCGGTAACTGGTTCAAGAACGTATTCGACTCGAGGAGAGCGAGGATGCCAGCGTTGGCAGCTGTGTCACCGAAGCGAGATACCGGTCCTGGAAATAGTCAGCACTGATGCTTCAGGAAAATGTGTTGTTTCAGTCAAAGAACCTTGAATGAGAGCGGCGCCAATTCCCTGGTAGTATCGTCGTAGTCCTCCGTCATGGTAAAGAGTAGCGGTAGCAGTCCTGAAACCAGTACCGAACCGATACTGGTAGTTCATGATAGTTCGAATTGGCTAATTCAAGCGTTTAGTTCAAGTTCGTTTTCACTTGTCTCATAGATTCAAAAGAGGTTCTTACCATCAAAGTCAGAACCTGTAAAATCATTGCGGCAGCACCGCTCAGGCCGCCGCCAAGGGCTCTCTTCAGCGCCTTTCCAAGGTCAAACTTAGTCATAGTTAGTCACAATGACACGGGAGGTCATGGAATATCGTTAAATCTGTTCTCAAAGCAATACTCACGTTCGTGTCTCTGGCATCGACCCAGCCCTTGATGAACGCAGCCAGGACAAGGATCGCAAGCACTGCCCAGAAGGCCCTCCATGCCCACCAACCAGCCGTACGTTCAGGCTTCTCCTCATCCTCAGAGCTAGGACCTAGCAAGTTGACCTGTTCAGGGTCTTGGTTTTCTTCGTGGTCAGGTTCGCGGTGTGAACGATCCCCGGGTTGCTGCCGGATCGTTTCCTCATCCTCGGCGGACGTCACGAGTAGCGGCGTTCGCTCATCACTCGGTTGCCGCTGGTTCTCGATATCTGTCTGCGTTCCCATAGTCGAATAGTGATACTTCCAATTCTTGGCGAAACTTGATGTGATCTCGGCACTAAGGTAGGGCTGGTCGTTAGGTCGCTCAGTTGATGTTGAAATAGGATTTGTCATAGACTCTTCGGAGCCGCGGTCGGCGGTATCGCGTGCATGCGGGGTGTTATCGCGTGCTATGGCCTCCGCCACTCTCGGAGAAAGGTACATAGCAGCCACACAATAAAAGCCCCTGTGGTTCGTGCGTTTCAGCCACTTGTTCCACTTTAGGAAGGAGACGTCGGAGCCGGAGGTAGCTCGGGGCAGAATCCGATCGTCACGTTGCGATGTAAGCGGCCTCACCGTGATGGGAGCGTCGTCAACTTCTTTCCATGTCTGGACCGTCCTCCCTTACTTGAAGAGCTTTGGGAAGCGTCAGGGCATCAACCATGGTTGCATCATCGGCATATCTCCTCAACCAGTGCTTCTTGTTTGCTCCACTGGCGACTTGCCGACTTCTGGCTTGGCGGCTACCTGCCGGTGTTAGATTCGGAGGTCGCTCGAAAACTGGTTCAAGCTAGAAGTGAGTGAGGCTCTCCTTCCGCGACCCTTGTTCTCCGTCTTCCATGCGGGCCAGCTCGCCCAAAACAGAAAGGTCAACTGAACCTTCGCCACCTGGTATCCCGTTTCTACGCCATAGGAGGCTATCGTCGTAAAGTAGGAGTCAGGACATCAAGTTGATTTGTGATTATCTTGTGAAGACCAGGGGGCTCTTCGGCCAGGCTGTGGGCTAACCAAGCTGTCGTCAGCCGCCAAGGGCTCCAGTCACCCTTCCCTCAAGAGAAAGATCCGGCAATAGAAAGAACGAAAATCTCCTGGGCCTTGCGGCCGAGTATATTAAGACAAGTAGGACCCCAAGTACCACTACTCATTAACCATCAATTTTTATCGGCGAATCCCAGGTCACTTTCCCAAAGCTTAGGAAATCTTGTCCTTGAACCAGCCCAACATGGTTTCGTTCTCACTTCTCGTCCACACTGCTCTAGCCATGGTGGCCTCAACGTCCGCCGCCCCCAGCAGCACCCAGTCCTCCGCAGTCGAGGTCATCTCCTTCGCTAAATGGGTCGACGGCATCATCGCCAATCCGGACGGCGTGCACCTCAGCCCAGAAGGAGCTGTTGAGGCGTGGCACGCTTCCCTCAACGCTACTAGCGGCACCGCGGAGAACAGACCGCTAGAGAAGCGTTACTCCTGCAACACAATCCCCGACACCGAGGCCTAACTAAGTCAGACCGTCTTAATCCCAAGTTTTTCATCAAGAGGCTCGCCCGCTCGGATCTATCGGATTGCAAACTGACTCTGCGATTCAAAGGTTCCTGACGCCGTCTCGTGCATCAATGAGCTCGCTCGCAGGGGCTCCGACGTGTGCCGCGCCAACCCTACGACCATCTTCTGCTTGATCGGCAGAGCCCAGATCACAGGTGTGGCCGGTGACGTGAATGGAGTTGCTGATGCGTCTTCGTCTTGGTAAGCCCTAGTGCTTCCTGCGGTTGGCATTCGACAGAAGATTTGAAGGCTGATGTAGTGTCTAGCAACGACGTCGCCCGTGGTGCTGGGTACGTGATGGATCACTGCACTCGCGCGGACAACACTGTCCAAGGAGCCGAATTTGCTCATGGTAATGGTAACCTGTACGTCTGGATCCGCTGGCCCTAGCTGAGTGTCCATCTGAGCGACAGCGATTGTCCAAATGTATTCAAGAGTTGGAATACGGACCCTTCAGATGTATGAACGGTAACGTACTGGCGGAACAGGTCCAACAGTCAAGCATCTCAAAAGACATGGCATGAAATAATCGATGGCGAGTGACCCTCGTTCTACAATAAATCTGACTTTCGTGCATGTTCGTGCTGTGCATCTAGAATATCTCAAAGGGAGGTCACGGCTCCTCGATGCCATGGGACCCTAGCTTCGATGTCTGATGAAGTCACTAAACACTGCCGCGAGAGGCAACTGTCATTAATTCATTTAATTGCGTAGCACTATGAAGCTTTGCTACCCTCTTTTTTCTCACCCTCCTGGGCCTCACCCTCAGCACCGTCATCCTCAATCTCAACTCCCGCCGCAGCGCCCTCGAGCCCCTCCTGGTTCCCACCCTCAAGACCCTCCGACTGCGCCAAAAACCAATCTGCAACCTCGCGCTTGCTGTTGAATAACGCCGAATCCAGCGGAATCTGGTCCTTGTCGTTGGCAATGGCGGGCGATGCAGCGTTCGCGATGAGCAGCTTGACGACTTCGAGGTGGCCGCCCAGGCAGGCCCAGTGCAGGCCCGTGTTGCCGAACTCGTTGGCGGCATCAACGTACGCCTTCTTCTCCTCGGCGGGGCGGGGCTCGAAAGCCTCGATCAGCGCCTTGACGATGTCTGTCGAGCATGTAAGCAACCGAGATAAGATCTCATGTGTCGAGAAGACGATTGCAGGGATTACAAGAGGGAAATTTTACCGAGGTGACCGTTGCCCGCGGCCATGTGCAAGCAGGTGTTCTTGCCCTCATCTTTGGCGGCCGTGATGACTTCGGCGACAGATGCGCTCTCGCGCTTCGACAGGGAATTGAGAGTTTCTTGCAGGTCGGCAAGCTCGCCAGCGCGAGAGAAGTAGATTAAATCGTCAACCTCATCTTCAGAGAGCTTGGGCGCCATTTTTGGTAGAATTTCTGGAGCGAACGTTGGTCGTCTTGAACGAGTCTAAAAGGTGAAGTAGAAATTTTTGAGTAGTACGGGTGGGAACACGGTGCGTAAATGCCAGACCACACCCAGCACTGTACGTCGCGGTGAATCTGGCCGTCACAGTCAGCATTGGATGAGCCATGCGCCAACCCAGAACAATGCCCCAGAGATTAAATAATAGCGAAAGCTCCAAAACGAAAAGACCCCGATTTTCAAAGTCAGTGAATCCTCAGGTGCTCGTCCAACCAGTTTGATATGTCGCCCGCATCATCCACGGCCTGTATCTCCGCTTTGATGTTCAGAAATAGCATCATCTGTAGCTCGCGTCGGCATTCAATGTTGTAATCGTCGATATCCTCGGGTATCTCTTTCAATAGGCTTCTCGCAACCGTCCTGTCTCTGCTTTTGAGGGTTTCAACCGACTCGAACTTGCGCCTTGGGTTTCTTGGTCTGTCCGCGTCTAAACGTTGTTCGTGGTGAAGGCAAGGGTCTGCATCCGTAGCATACCGGTGGTTTCCCGCTTGATCACAGGTCCCAGCTAGATCGTCGCTCTTGATACCAAGCCACCGCATCTTCGGAATAGTCACGCCGACTTCGTGAGCATGACCGCGGGTACCATGGCTGTAGCTGCGCATGATCCTGACCCCATATGGATCGTAATCGACAAGGCCGAATATTGGCAGCTCGGGTTTTGAGATGTGGAGTAAATGAAGAAACTGCTTCGTCTGTAAGTCGGGGTTTCCTTTTCCCTTTGTATTGCATTAGTGCCAGGATCCAAACTGTTTGGAAGAGGAGGCTTACGGTCACGAGAATGCCACGTCCGGATGCAGACGTGTCCTAGTATCGTGCTGCAGCCAGTGTCCGAAAGGTTGCCTATGCTGGTCAGCTATTCGTGTCGTAGTGGAGTCAAAGTTGAGACTACGTCTTTCTCGACCACCAAAACCCATTCAGTACGGCGAAAATCAATTTGAGAGATGCTCTTTGTCATGGGTATGATGATTCCCTACGAGGCGTTAGTACAAGTCCAGGCTTAGCGATGAATGCTCCTTCTACTGTATCGCTTGAGGAAGCGCTGATCTCGGTCGAATCTCTCAGGCGAAATACGATAGACCCTGAAACAAGCCCCTTCGCAGTAGCTACCTGATACGGCATCAGAATACAGATGTGCCAAGTTGAAGTTGGCTGCTCTTACGATGTTCAGGCTGTCTCTCCCAAGTCCGAGGGTATAGGCAATGTCATCCACGAGACCGTCGACAATGGCCTGTGTCTTGAACAGTTCCGGGCATTGATAATATATGTTCCTATGCTCTCGTCATCAGTGGACTGATTGCTCGTGGCAGTGAAGACGGCAAATTCTACCTCTTGGTGACAGGATTGCCAGATACCAAGGCGCTATGCGAAAGTTGGAGAATCTTCAGAACTCGGGCTGGAAGATACCATCAGTCCTTGTTCGAATTACAGTGGCTGAACGTGCGCATACTGAACTTGATGCCCTCTTTCTCGTTCCGACCAGGAAATCGGAGCACAGAAGGCACGGAGCGAGAGCGCGCTGCAGGGTTTCGTGTGGGGTCTGGACGCGTCCGGTAGGGAATGGTGAGGACTTGGCTGTTCATCAACGCTTGGTGAACCGAGACCAGAATCTCCTCTAGCTTGTCAATGGCAATGCCGACGACATTGTTGTTAGGGTCTTGGTCCGGGATATCAACGACATTACTAGACTGTTGATTAGGCTGTGGCATTAGTTGGCCATGTTGACCCAGCAGGTTGGGTGTAGCAGGATCCATTCGTCATCCGCATCATAAAATCGCGGGATGATCGAGGGCATGCGCCTCAATGGCGACTCAAACCAAGTGCAGTCTTCGACGCTTCTAGAGTGGCGACGATGGTGACTTGGGAGGATTCGGATTTCTTACTAAACAAATTGGCGGGGGAGATGCAATGCCAGCTGAAAGACGCAGGGACTCACTGGGAGTGGCGCCCCACTCTTGAGCCATTGGCTAATAGGATATTGGCCGCCTTCACCCTCAGTGCCTGGGAAGGAAGGCCTGAGCACCTGCCGGCCGTCGCTCCTGCTCTTCCAGCAATATTGTTGGTGGTGTGCAGTCAACCAGGACACTGGACGGGCCCGTGTGATGGCTTGTGCTCTCAGAGGCTTGAGGCACGCCGAAGTCGCTGAAGCTTGTCCCAAAGGCGCGCGCCCCCCCTTTGTGTCAGACTGTAGACATGACATGGCACCTGTCAGATGAGAGGCTCAAGGGAGCTTAATTAATTCCGCTCTCAAGGTACGTTAAGTTGGAGTTGCGGAGGACATGATCGGCGAATTGTTGCCAAAGACGGCTCCAAAGTCAATTGCGAGATGAACCGTTTTGGTTTTGGAATTGATGGATATTATTTTTGCTGGCACTGATAGAGTGCTGACCTGCCTTCTCAGTCGCCAATGAGGGAAGACCCCTGAGAGCCTCAGTGTTCTTTGGTTGGGCCCCTGGCAAATCGCTGCGCAGCCTGCGCTCACAGAAGGTCCACTAATTACTGTAGGTAAATCATGATTTCGGGCAGTGGTGTCGTACGAGGATGTGGTGGGTTTCTCCCGAGCACATGCATCTTACCGTCACTCTTTTCTGGGTACACCGCCTCACGGAGACTCGCAAGGGACCGCGCTCTCTGCCCTGGCTGGGCCGTCGTTTAATAAGTGCATGAATGTCCGCCGTCACCATCGTCTTCGACCCTTCCCCAGCTCACACAACGCCTCCTTCGACCCTTCGGACCTGAGCTTCCGAGGCCAAAATAGTGCCACAATGGAGGTTGAAAAGAAAGCGCCCTCCATGGCTTCGAGCAACGGCAACAGCCTCAAGCCCGCTCCGTCTCGAAAGCGCGTTGCTGAGGCCATCGCCGAGCAAGAATGGCCCAAGAGACCCCGCATCGACGTGAAGACAGATCGCACCAAGTGGCGCATGAAGGATGAGGACGGTCGTCACGTTTGGAGATATCTCGATGACGACGATGCTGCCAAAAAATGGCCTCAGACCTACGCCGACAAGTACTTCTTGGGTCTTCCCACGGTCAGTTGGACCCCTCACGCGACATGCGCCGGAACGCGCCGTTGACCTGACGTGACTTCACAGGACCTCCCGATCCTCCCCGAACCCCAGAGCCCTCTCGATGCGACTCTCAATGGCCTCGAATACATCGAAAAGCTTCAATTGCCCTAC
Organism: Colletotrichum euphorbiae; assembly: GCA_037178605.1. Taxonomy (NCBI): domain Eukaryota; kingdom Fungi; phylum Ascomycota; class Sordariomycetes; order Glomerellales; family Glomerellaceae; genus Colletotrichum; species Colletotrichum euphorbiae. The sequence continues at coordinate 18,992 of JAXCEF010000145.1, forward strand.
GGCGACTGGGGTTGCGAAGACGGTGGTCCCATGTTCCTCCTTCCGAGTACTGTCATCGCCCTCTACGTCACAAAGTCGCCCATACCCTCAGCCAAGGCGACCGAGATGAAGAATTATCTCTTTGCGCACGCTCATCCGGAATTGGGCGGCTGGGGTCTTCACACTGAGGGTATCAGCACCGTCTTTGGTACATCTCTGAACTATACCACCTTGCGACTTCTTGGAGTTGACGCAGAGGACCCTGTCATGGTCAAGGCAAGAGCTAGGCTTCACGAGCTCGGTGGCGCAACCCAGGGACCTCACTGGTCTAAGTGGTGGCTGGCTGTACTGGGTATCGTCGATTGGGAGATCGTCAACCCCGTGCCTCCCGAGATCTGGCTGTTGCCCAATTGGGTGCCTATCCACCCCTGGAGATGGTGGGTTCACATTCGCCAGGTGTTCCTGCCCATGTCCTACATTTACTCGAGGCGCTGGAGTGTTGAGGAAACGGATGTGATCCGTGACCTGAAGAAGGAGCTGTTCGTTGAACCATGGGCGTCGATTAACTGGAAATCTCACCGCAACGACATCGCCCCTGTGGATAATTACCATCCTAAGTCGTGGCTTCTCAACACGGTCAACTGGCTCCTGGTCAAGGTCTGGAACCCGTATCTTCGCACCAATTACATCAAGGACCGAGCCGAGGCCTGGACTAGCGAACTGATTGACATGGAGGATGCCAACACAGACTATCTCGGTTTGGCACCCGTAAATGGCCCAATGAACCATGTCGTGTGCTACATCCGTGACGGTCCCGGTGCCTATACCGTCCGCCGACACACCGAGAGACTCGAAGATTCACTCTGGGTCAATGCAGAGGGTATGCTTGGTAACGGTACAAACGGCATGCAGTGCTGGGACACAGCCTTCATGATTCAGGGCGTCGTCGCCGCTGGCCTTGAAAAAGAGGCCAGGTGGCGACCGATGTTGGAGAAGGCGCTGGGTTTCCTCGACCGCCAACAGATTCGCGAAAACTGCAAAGACTCAGACAAGTGTTATCGCCAGCAGCGCAAGGGTGGCTGGCCTTTCAGCAACCGCGAGCAGGGCTATGCTGTGAGCGACTGCATCTCTGAAGCGCTCAAATCCGTCATCATGCTGCAAAAGACCGAGGGCTATCCCCAGATGCTGGACGACCAGCGCATCTTTGACGCGATCGACTGCATCTTGGTGTATCAGAACGAAACAGGAGGCGTGGGTTCGTATGAGAAGCGTCGGGGAGGCGAGTACATGGAGATGCTGAACGCTGCTGAAGTCTTTGGCCGCATCATGATTGAGTACGACTACCCTGAGTGCACAACGGCTTGTGTCACCGCTCTGTCGCTGTTTAAGAAGTACTGGCCCGACTATCGGAAAGAGGACATCAGAGTTTTCATCACTCGTGCCGTCAACTGGATCCGTTCTCACCAGAACGTTGACGGTTCGTGGTATGGTAGTTGGGGTATTTGCTTTACATACGCGAGCATGTTCGCGTTGGAAAGCTTAGCCAGTGTCGGTGACGTCTACGAGACCAGCAAAGTTTCGAGAAGGGGCTGCGACTTCCTTGTCTCCAAACAGAGAGAGGATGGTGGTTGGTCAGAGAGCTACAAGGTATGTCTGATGTCAGTGTCGTTTTGGAGAGGAAGCTAACAGAACTAGGCCTGCGAGACGATGGAATATCACGAGCACCCCAGAGGGTCTCTAGTCGTCCAGACAGCCTGGGCTTTGATCGGCCTCATGGAAGCAGAGTACCCGCATATGGAGCCCCTTCGCAAGGGAATCCAATTCCTCATGGACCGCCAGCAGGCCAACGGCGAGTGGCTCCAAGAATCTATGGAAGGCGTCTTCAACAAGAGCTGCACCATCATCTACCCCAACTACAAATTCACCTTCTCTATCAAGGCGCTTGGCATGTTTTCGCGCAAGTATCCGGATGAGAAAATTGCTCCTGGCATCAGCGGGGCGGCATAATTGCATGAATCTTCTTACTAGAATTATGCCTAATGCATTCTTAGATCTTTTATAATGAGCGGCAGTTGTGGCTGGTTTTGGACCTGTCATAGAAAACCAACCTGAACAACAGCGCTTCCTAAGGCCAGCTCCACAGAACTGGGGACTGCAGTGTTTGGGAGTTTGTAGTTCAAAGGAGCTACCTTACAATATGTAACATATGATAATGACGTTACTTAGCCTCTGAGCGTTTCTTGATGTGGTGTTGCTAGACATCTGTAAAGCGGGTGATCTAGCCGGGGGTGGATCAAACCAACTCCATTTGCGTTGCGAACAAACAATCACGTCAGTATTGGGGGTGCTCTTCGGTTCCTCCGATCCATAAGGTAATCTCAGGGCCATAAGGACCCTTGGCCTGAAAACTTCGGGTCTATCAAAACAACCACTTTCTCTTGTTTTTCGGCAGCTGCCTCTGTCTCAGGCCCACAAAGGGTCCTTCCTACATCAGATTTGCAGACCGATCAAGAAGGAACCTGGAAGCTGGTGATTTACAAAATGCAGGGTGGCCCATGCTTGAGCTGGCAGACAGAAAGAGCAGCCCCACTAGCCCCACTAGAGCTTCCAGAACAGTCTCACCCCTCGAGTGCCTAACTGAAGGTGAACCTTGTTGGCGTACAATCGATCTTCAAACAAACCAACCTTCGCGTCTCCATTTGTATGGCCTCCGTTTGCTTCCCTTCCCCACGGCCACTCACAAGACAACACCAGCACAAAGTTCCCCTCAGTTTATCAACTCTTATCCAACTGACACACAATTAACCGATACGTCACAATGGAATACACAATTGCAAGCGCGGGCCTCGCTGCTCTCGAAGCTAAGAACTGGGACGAAGCAGTCCTCAAACTCAGCCAAGCCCTCAAGATAACCCGCTCCCCCAAGTGGCTCATCGCTCGCTCGAAAGCCTACATAGGAAGCGGCGAGTTTTCCCGGGCCCTCCGCGACGCCGACTACGCTTACGTCGCCGCCGCGTCCCGCGGCAACCGCGACCTGGTCCGCGAAGCCCAGCACCGCCGCGCCGTGGCTTACTTCCGTCTGGGCGAGTACGCCAACGCCGATACCTGTGCGAGATGGGCTCAGGGCATCGTGGAGGGAAAGAAAACTTCCGACCCCGAGTTCAAAAATCCTGTCGTCGACGAGCGTGGATATGCGACCGCCACCAGGACCCATGTCGAGGCGGCCATGAGACTTCACGGGGAGAGGAAGGCCAATGACGGCACTGTCATGGAGAAGTCGCCGGCGGGACTTAATGCTGCTCTCGCCTTGAGATTGCAGATCCTTGGCCAGCTGGACAAGATTCCTGCCGACGACGAGAAGCGCAAGGTCACTGTCAAATTTGCGCCGGAGGTCTCTATGGATGACTTCGCGGCGGGCGAAGAAATTGCGGCTGCGAAGAAGGTCGATAAGATCGATCAGGACGATAAGAAGGAGATCAAGGCTGCTGCGGCCGAGTCCGTTCGCAACCCCTCCGTGCAGACTGATGTCCGTGTGGACTTTTTCCAGAGCAATGTTACTGTCTCTGTCTCCGTCTTCGCGAAGGGAGTGCCCAAGGATGACTTCAAGGTCGATTATGGCGAGAACGAGGTACGCCGGTTTGCCGCAGTTTGTTCAAATGACGACACTAACGGTGCGATGCAGTTGCGTATGAGCCACATCCCGGGCCACGAGCCCTGGTTCACGATCCCCCTCTGGGGCGCTATCGACCCCGCAGGCAGCAAGCACACCATCACCGCCAACAAGGTCGAGTTCCAGCTCAAGAAGGCGCAGGCGGTCAAGTGGCCCACGCTCCGTCGCGACCCGTCGGCAGCCCCGACCAAGGCCCCCGAGCCTGCTGCTGCCCCCGCTGCTGCCCCCGCTGCTTCTGCGCAGGCTACCACTGCCGGCCCCTCATACCCCACGTCTTCTAAGTCGGGCCCCAAGAACTGGGATACGGTCCTCGCCGACGAGAAAGACGAGGAGGAGAACGACATCAACCACTTCTTCAAGATGCTGTACAAGGGCGCCACCCCGGAGCAGCAGCGCGCCATGATGAAGAGCTTCACGGAAAGCAACGGCACCGCGTTGAGCACGGACTGGGGCGATGTCAAGGACCGGACAGTGGAGACGCAGCCTCCTACTGGACTCGAGGCGAAGAAGTGGAATTCCTAAATAGGAGTGCCTGCATATATGATGAGGGAATTGCATTCGCAGACGAGGCGTTTTCGGTTTCGGGATGAGGGAATCACCAAGAGTTGCTACATTTCAAGCATACGAGTTGAATGCTCGTCGGCATGGCGTTGGGATAAGGCAGTCAAAAGCGTTCGCTAGTAATTGATGAGAAGGTATCAGATAGATATTCAATGGCAATGATCCATACCACATCCTGCTCAGTGAGCATCCACACTTTCACCATCCAACCAGCTGTTAAGCTGTCAATGCTGCTTTACCTTTTTATTGAGGACGCTCATAAAGTCAGCCGTGTCCGGGTTATATTCAACGCCGGACTCGCTTCCGTCCTGCGACTGCCTGAAAGATTGCTTCTCCTCCAAGTATACTTTATTCAGCGTACTGACAAAGTCCTCATTGGCCACGTATGTGCCCTTTAGCCAGCGGCGACCGCTGCCGGCGTCGAACTCGCGGCGGCCGTGCAGGACTCGCCTGTTATCGAACAGGACGCATTCGCCGGGTTTCAGCTTGTACTCGAACATGTTGCTCTCGTCTTCGAGAATGGCCTGGAATTGTCTCGCGGACTGGTGCCACGAGCGGAACGCCTGGGTCTGGGTCTTGCTCACCGGCAGATGGAAGGGAGCCTGGAACGGCGGCGACCACCAAACCTCGTGGGTGTCCGGGGTCTCTCCGGAAAAGTCGAAGACGGGTCGCCTCTGCTGGTAGAAGAAGCCGTTTTTGCTGTAGTGATAGGGTACCAAGATGCGGTTGAGCACGTCGGCGGCTCTGGGTGAACGCTCGCGCAACTTCGAGGCGGCATGGAAGGCGTCGCTGAAAATCGACTCGCCCCCGGAGCATGAGTTTCTCAGGCAGTGAAGAAGTTGGATCCGAGGAGGGGACTCGAGGTAGAGCATGTCGGAGTGCAGGCCGAGGTAGGAGGAGGTGTAGGCGACGTTCTCGGCTTCGGGCTTGGACATGACGTCCCAGGTCCGGCCGTAGAAGGTCTCCTTGATGGCGCCGAACTTGAGCGCGACGTCGGCCACGGCGTCTTCGGTCGGCGGCATATCTTTAATGAAGACGAGACCCGTGACGGCGAGCTCGCGGGCGACTTTGCGGAAGGCCTCGTCGCCTGCCATGAAGTTTTTGTACTTGACCGTCTGGAGACGCGGCGTGAGGATCTCCTTGTTCCACAACTGGCGCTCGTACCGGTATCTGTGGTAGTTGATCTTGAGCGGCGCGAACGGCTCAGACTTCTCCATGAGCAGTTGGTTTATGCTATCCTTGTTTGTGGGGGGAAAGACGGACACGTGCGTCCGGCCATCGGCGCAAAACCTTGGGATGTCATTCTTCCAACGGATGTGGAGGCTCCCGTCCGCCTCCTCCGCGACGCTTTCGAATTCGAGGCTTCCAGGGATCTCGGCGGTGGAGAACGACTTGTTGCCGGAGGATGGACTGACGCACTGCGGACAGACGCAGCGGTCGCGCAGGTAGATGGCGTCGAGGAATCGAGGTTCAACTTTGGCGTTGTACGGGCGCGTGACAAGGACGCGCTGGCGGTCCGGGAGGAGGATTTCGTACCGCAGCGAGTTTCTGAATCTCACATACCGTTGGTGTATTTGCCTGTTGAGTGCTTCGGCTTTGTTGGACCATGCCGGGAGGAGTTTCTGCAGTTCGGCGAAGGTCGTCGGCGCTTGGGAGGGCGTGCGCGCGGTCTCGCGCGCGGGGAGGGCATCGTTCGTGTCTTGGGCGAGTGCGGCGGCGGCTTCTTGGGGGTTTCGGGATGTGGTGTGGATGCTTGAGAAGGGCACCTTGGGGTGCGGTCGGCCGGGGAGGCGGGAGGATAGGGTAGGCCGTGATCTCGTCGCGCGTGACGCGAAGCGGATTGAAGACCTCATCGCCATCACGAAGGCTCGAGTACGGCGTGCGGTGGATGGCGCGACGAAAACTTCAGTTAGAGGATGTGAGAAGTCGCAAAGATGGGACCCCTCAGTGTCGCAAGGGCGAAGTGGTAAGGAGGGGTTGGTTCTTAATAGGAACGAACTCCAATCGTCAGGAGCCGATGCGAAGGCACAAATTGGTGGACAAAGGCACAATTAAAGAGGGCAGCACAGGGGGGGTTGTACCAATGTCTTCGTCGATCTTGCCGAGAGCTTCCCCGCGGTTCGGAAGCTGAGGTGGGCCTAGAAAAGCTCAGAGATGCTGGGCTAAAAAAGATACCTAGCTGCAGCAGACAGGGTACGAACCTCGGTCGGATGGCATTTCCGGGGACGGATGTTCCCGTCACTGTGTGCGCCGCACAGTCTACGTACCAATTACTCAGTGATTGTTCACATGCATTTTGCCCTTTTCTATGCTCATTCATCCCGATCTCATCCTATTTTTTGCCATCAGCATCTCCCTCGTTGCGATGTTTCAAGAAGAGTTCCGAGGACTTCCTTCATACACAATTACTTCTTGGAACATTCATCTTTTCCAAACGAAAGCCTCTCTTGATTTTTGATACTCTATCATCGTACGCAAGGTGATGAATATTCACATGTCAAGGCCGACTTTACCAGTCGCCCAACCTCGTGACCTCCACAGCTCCTCCAAGTGCCCCAGCCGGACGACGGGAATCTCATGCAGCGTGGCTTAGCCTCTTTCACATGGACGCTGCCGGACTTGGCTTTCTCGGGCACACGGCAACAGAGTACCTCTCTCCGTAGATTGTTTCCAAGTTGTCCTTTCGCAATCGCCTTGTCGTTGGAAACCCAGTCGCTGGCGGCTCCTGCGGCTCTTTGAGGCGGTGTCATCAACTAATACCAGGTTTGCTTGCTCGATTTTCACAGAACCACAACATTTATGGGAGGTGAGTGAAAGTCATCTGGAAGATGCATACACCAGCGCAGGATGTTCGGCATCATGACGCGCAAAGCCTCGATCAATGGCTAAAATCTATACGATGCCCTCTTCAATATTCACACAAATACCATTCTCCGAGATACTCAACCGGCCTGGTCCCAGTTATATACTCACTCAAACAGACGAGCTGTTGATTGCCTTCCAGATCTCATCGCTAAGAGTCTTGTTCGCGGTGAACCACTCAGCCAACTTGGTCTCCTTCTGCAAGACCAGGTCAGCCACGAGCCGTCCGAAGACCACGCTGCCCTCGTCGTTGAGGTGAGTGTTGTCACCGTCCTCTAGGTTGTACGAGTGGGCCTTGGTCTCGCCAATGGACTGCACGTATTTGCGGCTGTAGAGGTTGAGGTCGATATACGTCGTGTTGGTCGCCGCGGCCGCCGCGATGGTGCGCTCGCGCTCGTTGGAGAGGTTGTTGGTCACGACGCCTTTGGAGAAGCTGCGGCGGGTAAGGGGCGTGACGAGGATCGGCGTCGCGCCGAGGGCCTCGATCTCCTTGGCGAGGTTTCCGAGGTTCGCCTGGTATTGGTCGAGCGAAATGTTCTTCTCGGGCTTTTGGTCGTTGTGTCCGAACTGTTTTCGCGAAGCTTTCGTTAAGCAACTCATCGACTGGTAGTTTGATTGGCAGGAGAAAAACTTACTTGAATCGTAACGTAGACGTCAAAGTCCTTGGTGTTGTCCTGGACGGCCTTCTTGACCGTTGCCCAGTATCCGCCGCTCACATAGTCTACCGTTGTCCGTCCATTGCGGCCGTAGTTGGTACCGAAGGCAGACTTCCTCAAGAAGCTGAGGAACCCGTTACCCCAACCACCGCCACCATCGGACTGTACCGCCGTCGTCGAGTCACCGGCGAGGAAGAAGGCGGGAGGCTTGGCTGCCCTCTTGTCCGCTGAAGGAGCGGCCATCGCGAAGGCAGGAAGGAGGGCGGTGAGCAAGGTCTGGGCCTTCATCTTGAAGGGCGTCGAAGGCGAGCTTTTAGGGAATGGGGTATCATGAAACTCCGGGCCGGAATGCAAAAGACTGCTGCTATAACTACGAGCGAGACACTAGAAAAGCATACAGAGGGTACGGCTCTCGCAGAGAGCAGCCATCTCGGCTCCTCTTATACCAATCCCGTTTCAAACAGAAACCCCTCTGTTCAATCTCGTTCCATTAAAAACCCAACCCTCGATCAAGCAGGCCGGAAGCCATGCGACCAAACAAATATCGGACGGACTCCCAAATTCAGTATTAGAACTTTCGGACGAGTGGCCGTTTCCGCTCGTTGATCGGATGTGCCGCACGCGCAAAAGCGAGAAGGCAAGGATAGCCAGTTGCTGCTGCTCTACTCGTGTTGGCTGCCCCTGGCTGCTCGGGGATGATGCTAGGAAACATTGGGGGTGGTGGGACCGACGACGGCTGAGCTTGATTTCTTCCGTCAATGGAAGCTCGACCTTGATGTGTGGCCGTCTCGCAATTACTTGGCACACCTCCACTGGCCACTGGCCACTCGACCAACGGGCTAAGCGTTTTGGAATGGGAGGGGGTAAGAAGGTGGGACGGAAACGAAAGAACGCAGCATTTCCCCCGCGCGCGGCGCGACACCCCGAGAACTCAGCTTCGGAGCGTTGATCCAGGGTCGATCTGAGCTTGCTACGTCAGTCGGTGCAAGTATGCAGCCCTCACCGGCATTGTTTCCCGCCTTGGAGAGAGAGATACTTGGAGGGGAGGCTGCGTGTTGGGCGAACGGACGGCACTTTTTTTTCTGGTTTAAAGCCGGTATGGATCTTGACGAGGCTATTGAGATCGCGGGGAAATCCTTGCAGCGGCTTTGGCTCGACTTTATGTGAAAAGAATTGCTGGGGGAGGACTAGGAGCCGGGAGGAGGGCATATGCAGTGGGGATGTCGGTCCTAGGGACTTATTATTGAATTTATTTCACCGTCGAATTTCGTCCGATCTGAACGCGAGCGGGTTTCTCGACTCATCACCCAACCCAGGCTCAGGGCCTCCCGGAGCAATATCCCGCATATGGCCTCAGAGCGCCGGACCCGAGGTCGCCCAGGGCCGGGGCCCGGGGCAGCTTAAACTGTGAGCCGGCACAGCCGTTCCTCACAAGAGGCGGCGACTAGGCCCGTGACTCGTGGACATGTGGTACCTCACCATGTCGTGAACAGAGTGCCTCGTTATTTCATATATTCCTATGCCGTAAGGGTACGACATGTGTTTTGAGGGGGTATTCTAGTAAAAGCTTCAAGAAGGCGTACCGTTTCGCCGAAGATGCCGTCTTCCCCGAGTGCCCTAATTCATACTCATACAACAATGCCTCTCTCATTCCAAGTTCCGAGGGCATGAACGTTTCCAGTATCGTGTTACACCGTATATCCATGAATCCGCCATTGAACTTGTCTCTAGACATCTTGCCTAGAGATTGTTCTTGTCACCAATAAGTTGTTTCCCTTCCGCACATGCCGCAACGCCCGCCCACGTAGAAAAAAAAAACCAGTAAGACCAAAATCATCGGTTTCGGTTGCTCGACCATCGCTTCACCATGACTTCGCGGATCTTGTACAATTTGAAAACTTCTGCCGGTCCACCTTTCTTCAAAGCCTTGTCGAATTGGGGCGGGGGCGGAATGTCGACGTACACAAGCACGAGACTCTTTTGCACGTGCGAAAGTACGCGAACAACGCCGTGAAGCCAGTGCCATGTCTTGTGGGGAAGTTTGCGGTCGCTGTTCTTCCACCAGCGGTCCGAGTACGACGGCAGAATGATTGCGCCAAACTCGGCGTGATCAAAGACAGGACCCTTAGCATACAGAAGCCAGTCAACGCCGAACTTGATACCAGCACGGGGGACCCAGCCTAGGGATCGGAAGTGGTGGTACACTGCGTAGTTGACGAGGAAGCTGTCGTCAGGCTGCAAGTCGTCTGAGGCACGGGAGGGAAAGTAAGAGTATTGTCGGAAGAGCTTGAATAGCTCAGGAGTTGCAATAGGGGATTTATTCGCGGGGTCAACGACGCGGAGGGCGCCAAGGCCGAAAGAGAGGAAGAAGGCTTCCTCAGAGGTCAGTTGGAGATGTTCCTTGTTTACAATCTCAGCAGGTTCGGGCGCGACAAGAGGCTCTGGCGCGATCGAGTCCATTCCGTTAGGTGCTTGGTTTGCATCCTCCCCTGCTTCCAAGACACTGGGGCCCAAAGACGTGCCGTTCAGAAAGGTCATTGGCTTTCCGTTCAGCAAGGCAAAGCTTGGACTGGGCGGGTCGGACAGCTGATAGGTGGCCGACTCAACCTTGGGGGAAAAGCGAACGCTCTTGCGACGCTTGAGAGGTTTGGGGGTTGAAGGTGAATCTGTCGATACGGTAGGAACGGTCCGGATTGTGCAGTTCGTGTCTGTACCGTTGGCATCGTTGCCATTCACGCCGTTGACCAAATCATTGATCAGGTGACCCGTGGCCACCTTACCATCGTGTGCGGCGTCCTCGGGTATTGTCGACAGCGTCTGCTGAGCCAACGTCATTTCGGTGGTAGCAAGGTTGCCGATGTCGATCTCAACCTGAGTTTGATTGACAAATGTGGGTGCGTGTGCATTCGGAAGCAGGAGTAGTTCCAGAGGGCCAACCGGTGCTGCTACTTGTGTAGGACTCCCGACACCACTCAGGACAGACTCGTGATTGACCAGGCCATTCGGGCACTCATCCTTGTGCACCGCATTTGCCTCGATTGATTGTTTGTCGTTCAACGCCGATGTCGTGATCCCGTTTGAATTGGGCAAACGGAGAAGCTCAAGGGGGCCAGTCGGCGCGTGTGAAGAAGTGAGAAGAGGAGAGATGTTGCCAGACTTGAAGATAGCATCCGCATCTGGAACGATGTCGGCCTGTTTGGCTGCTGTAACGACATCCTCGGGCTCGATTATCGTGGCTGAACCAAGCTGAGCAGTCGGCACTTCGATGGGCGACGTGGCACCATTGGCAAGGCCAGTGTCCGCGACAGGGATCTCGATAGTGGTAGAAGACACAGCACCAGACACAGACTCGGCAGACGTATTTATTCTTGGCACATTGGATGTAGAATGGGCGACGGGGTCGGATTCGGCCTCGAGGTCGACGGGCGCAATTGATTTAGGCACAGAGGTCGCTTCGACGAGGGCTGGTTCAGGGCCATTGGTAGAATCGGTAGTGGCATCGACGACGTTATCTGAGGCTTCCTGCGCTTCCTGGAGCCGTCTCTGGCGGATAGCTTCCTGCTCAGACTTGGCTCGCTCCCACTTCATCTGTCTGCGCTCCTCACGACGGTTAACCGTCATCAGTTCGCTGACTTTGCCTGGGACTAGCCCTCGGCGGACCTGCTCGCGCTGAAGCCAATGCGGCTCACTTCGACTCAAATTGCCTTTGCCATAGAACCCTTGTTGCCACAGTGCGCACATGGACTTCTCGTCAACGACGTGAACGGATTTGGACTCGGCAGACCAGATGCCCTCGTGAACCACGGACGGCTCAGCAGGCGGCGGGAAGAATGTTTGCTTCGTCCAAGCGAATAGAACGTGGAAAAGAGAAATTGGATTATTCGGGTAGAAGCTAGGAAGCGGGAACGTTCGCAAAGGAGCGGGCAGTTCGTAAATCTTATGCAACGGCGGGCCCCTTGGCCGCGGCGCTAATACCAGGGAGCTTTGCCCAGATGTCCCAGCCGGCGAGGGCTGGGGAGCTGTGTTTTGGGGTTCCGACATTGTGCTAGCAAGTCATCTCTGATCTTTCCCTTTGGTTAGCCATTTGTCGATAATAGGAGCTTGCGAGATGAGGAGTTGTGTTGGTTTGCATCAGATACCGTTGTAGTCTATATTTGAAGCATTCATCGAGGTTCAATGAAGACGCCTCTAAGCACAAATTTGTAATGGGTGTCATCATAGCAAACAATGTCATGGAGCGGCAGAGAGCTGACTCTTATTTCGCGCGATCGGATTCGCGAAAGGATCGTCGTCAAGCTCTGCTGCGGCCGCCCTGGACGAAGGGAAGAAAATGATGAACAGGTTGTGACTTACATATCTGAGAGGTTTTCCACCCGTCCTGCCGACAGATTACCCGTCAATTGGGCCATTCAAGCCGAAAAATCACCTCACTTCTCAGAGGCAGCTTGATCTTCTTCGGCAGACGTGTGGTACGGTTGGAAGAAATGAGACGGATGCGTCGCGCAGAAAATTTCAACGTAGAAAAAGGTCTCCGCCTTGGGTGTCTTCGCTTGTTTCCGTCCCCACCAGAGTAATGGAATTGGATTTCTTCCGTCTTCCCGGAAAAACTCGGCTTCAGTGAGGTGGGCTCTGAGCCGAAGACCCACCAACTCGCGCCTGCCATTTTGGGCCAATAGCATTAGAAGGAAGGAGCCAGAAAGACGCTAAATATAGCGAGGGGACAGCCCCACCCTAGGACTAAGAAAAATCATCTTTTTCAGTTTTTTACAATGGTGCCCAGACTTTACAGAGCTGAGGTAAGCGCAGGCTGAGCTTCAGCCACAGCGGTTAAGCTTTCTATTCCATCCGTATGAAAATGTGGCTCGTGCCTCCCCAATTTGGACAGAATAAGGCAGGTTTGAACTTTGGAGATTCTTGGTGGGGTTCTTGGAAATTCGATGCCACGCGACGTTCACTCTCCGATGTTGCCGGTCCTTCAAGTCGGGACACTGTAACCTCGTCGCCCACACCCTGGACGTTGCGCACGGTATTGTTTTTTCCGCTCTTCTCTCCTTTCTATTGTCGATCTGCTCGTCTTACGGTTGTCATGACTTTGTGACGAGACTTCTTTGCTCCCACGATACCCTGCATTTTTGGCGTCTGGTTGCTGACGAAACCTCGACCTTGGTTGCATCCATCACTAATACTTACATCGCCGGTTGACTGCGCGAATCGACAACCTCCTCGCACTTGCGCAATGGCAGCCTTGGCTGCGGTAGTGCAGGCAATAGCCGTCATATGTGCTATCTGGAGCACGTTTGTCTATATCGTACAGTCTATTGGTATCTTCAGGATGTAAGTTGCCCACCTAGCAACCTTTCTCGTCTCTTCTGACTGCGGCTCAGTTTCTTCTCGTACTCCTACCGACCAAAGACTGCCATTTCTTCATCCCTCAAGAAAGAAGATGTTCCGCACATCACGATTATCCGCCCGGTAAAGGGTCTCGAACATGGCCTCTACGAATGCATTGCCTCGACGTTTCAACAAGAATACCCCGCCGACAAGATGACTATCTTCCTCTGCGTCTCAGAAAAGAGTGACCCGGCATATCCTGTGTTGAATAAGTTGGTGAAAGACTTTCCTGGGTTCGATGCGCGCGTACTCGTCGAGGAAGAAGATCCTCTATTGCATGGTCGCAGAGGTCACGTCGATAACCTGGGCCCGAACCCAAAAGTTCGGAACATTAGCCGTGCGTACCGCGAGGCCAAGGGCGACATTATCTGGGTAATGGATTGCAACATCTGGATCGGCAAGGGAGTCGCGGGACGCATGGTGGACAGGCTCTTGGGCTTTGGTCCAGGGGGTAAACACAAACGGGTCAAGCCTTATAAGTTTGTCCACTTGCTGCCCATAGTGGTCGATACCGGCTCTCCCCAAGATACCCCAACACGAGAGACGCAGACCCTCCTCGCCTCAGGACCCGATCCCGTCTCGTCCCAAGGACATAGAGGTTCTTTGATGGATTACTTGCGGACGCAAGCCGGAGGACGACTTGACGAGATGTTCATGGCTACGACTCATGCCAAATTCTACGGTGCCATCAATACGGTTGGCGTTGCGCCCTGCGCTGTCGGCAAGAGCAACATGTTTCGCAAGTCTCACTTGGACCAGGTCACGGATCCTGCACAAAACCCAATTTTATCTACCGAGAAAAACCTTCCCAAGGGCATCGACTACTTCTCCGAGTACATCTGCGAAGACCATCTCATTGGAGACCTGTTGTGGAAAAGCAATCTGCCAGGCTTCAGACATCATGGTCTTGTCGTGGGCGATCTCGCTGTCCAGCCAATGGCAGGCATGTCGGTCCGCGCGTACTTCAATCGCCGAGCCCGATGGTTGCGCGCACGCAAGTATACCGTGCTTGCAGCGACTCTTGTGGAGCCCGGTGTCGAGTCGCTCCTTTGCTGTGGTTATTTCGCTTTTGCCGTGACGACTCTACCTTGGTTCCACAAAACCTTTGGCACGGCCCAGACATGGACTGCCTTTGGTCTCTACTGGCTGGCCTTTGTAACAATCTGGATGGTCTGCGACTGGTTCACCTTCAATCGCCTCCACTCTGGTCACACTATCGAAATCGACGAAAATACCCCCAAGTTTGCGAGAGGCACCGCCGTCACTGGCGGCGCTCCTCGGAGATCCTTCTTCGAGTGGTTGGCCGCCTGGCTGGGCAGAGAATTCTTCGCTCTTCCGATCTGGACTTGGGCTGTGTTTTGTGGATCAACTGTCAACTGGAGAGGCCGGACTTTTAGTGTTCGATCCGACATGAGCGTTTTCGAAGTTGATGAGAAGCAGACGGGCACACAAGAAAGCCACCCACGATCCAGCAGTAAGGACCGGTTGGACTGAAGCATTAATGACATTCTTAGATCAGGCACCTAGATCAGTAGAATAATCCCCACTTCATTTCAATCCTATTGATGCGTCAACCCCCTCCAGGGGAATGCTCCCTGCACATTCAGCATCAATCGTCCAGTGCTAATACAAACGTGACTGGCTTCAGATACCTCGTCCAGACCTCCTAGCACCTTCTCAACCACATCCCTGTCCGCCTCAAACGCCATCATCCCCTCCGCCTCCCGCGCATCCAGCCACTTCAGCTTCAAGTCCTTATCCCAAGGCATTTGCTCAATATTTCTCGTGAAGTTATTAGTCTTCCACATTCACCCTCGCCGCGATGCAGAATACAGTCCCCAACGCTCCATGTATGACTAAAGGGGTAGTGAAGTTGAGGAGCTCGGAGTAAAGCGGCTTTAGGGGGGTTCGGGTTTGCTTCACAAGCAGCCATCGTGACTTGACTATGGGTTTACTGCAGGTAAGTCGCTTTGAGTGATATTATCATGTGTTTTGGATCTGTTACCTCGACGGCTTCAACACCCACTGACGTGTCAGTGAGGTTCTGAATATGTCCAGAAATCACGGCCATCTTCAGGAACAAGCTCAACAGTGATTTGAAAATAGTGTTCTTCCTGTGCGGGAAATGAATTGTCGCCATGGAGGCAAAAGCGTGAACAACGAACTTCCCGTACCTACTCATTCGAGGAATACGCGATTAACCGGACTCTAGCAGGATCAATGACTGGCAAGAAAACACAGTTGCTATCGTCGCACATAGCAATTGCCAAAAAAAAAACGCTTTAGGGCTATATTGGACCGGGAATATCTCAAACGGGGTTTTCGGCGGATCTTCTCACTCATGAACGTCATTGAAGTGAAAGAATATGAGATTTCATTATGAAATTATGAAAGTAAATACAGGCTGTGATCTTCATACTAAAACCCTCCAGCAAAGAATACTTGGGACGCTTCATAGTCAGGAAATCGGAATATATTACTAGCTACTGGAAGCTTCTGTAGTTCGCTTTAAACTAACACAGATTTCATATCAACCCCTCTAACCCCACTCCTCCTCTGCAAAAGACATCTTCGAAGCTATTGTTGATTGCTATATACGGGGGCTCGAAGTTGTCTTACTTTCTTTTCTGAAGAAGGAGCTAATGTGAAAGCGTTAGATGAGCTTGGCTGCACATAACTGCTGCTTGCGGCCTGGTCGGACTACGATACCATCGTGAGGACAGGGCTGGATAAAAGAGCGAGCCTCTGCTATAAACCCCCCCACTGGGAGTTGCAATTGCGTACACTGCGCCTCTGCGGGTAGAAACAAGCACGCCGCATAAATCTTGCTTCATAACGGGGCTGGTCCCCAGGCTACCGGATGCAGAGATTGAACCTCGTTGAAATTGCGGCTTTGCCAACGGGCGCGACACCTTCGTTAGACCTCTGCACTGAATATTGGCTGTTCTGGAAAGAAGTGGATGCCTTACATCTCAGATTAAACGATTAAGCTACCGAAGCATTTCTCGGCATAACTTTAGTCGGCCACTAGCCTCCCGTAACAGCTCTGAAGGCGACTGTTCCAGACTGGTCTTCAACAGATCCAGCAGCTCAGGCAACCTGTCATTGAGATCCACCGCCGACTCGTCTCTCAGCTCGTGCAAACTAGCAAAGTGCGCAAGATATCGAGCGAGCTCGCTTGACCTCCCCGGTGGCGCGTTTTTCGCAGGGATACCTAAAGCCTGGACAAAAGACCAGATCGTTAATGCGGCGTAATACATAATCCACGGCCGGTGGGGATCTGGCTCGTTACGACATAAATAGAAGACCGAAACCGGTTCGGGAAGTGGACCAAAGCTACTCGTCCGCCTCTTGGGACCTTTCTGGTCTACCAACACACGATACAAAAGCTTGAAGGCGTGAAGAACGGCGTGCCGAGTCGAGCCTGCATTGGACCACGTTCTCATTCGCGCGACGGCGTTGGCATGGTCCCGTGTAGAGACCTTGCGACCAACCAGTCTTTTCGCGCCGGCGTACACCTGACAGTCCACGATGTCTACGTGGAGGCTGATATGTGCTAGATGGTACAGCACTGCGGCAGAGTGTATCGGGCCATTTGAGCTTGTTGGCTGACCTAGTGTCTCTATGGTGTCGTTTGCACCTACGGCTTTGTCAAAGCTCTCCTTCCATTCATCAAATGCTCTCAACAAGATCTTCTTCCAGCCGTCGTGTGTCTCAGTGCTCGGAGTGCGCAAGTCAAGCCCTTTGAGGTGTGATTCTCGATGAGACAGGTGCCATCCGACGCTGAGCAATCCCGACATGATAATCATCCGTCCGAAGGAGTGTGTCTTGACCTCTTGACCGTGTAGAGCGCTCTTCAATCCGTCCAGGAAGGAGACTTGCTTGATACCGTACATCCTATAGTTCCCGTCAAGCTGGCGGAAAACTTCAGGAGTGGAGGCCGTCCAAAGGGCATCATCGCATGGTAGGGGCAGCCTAATTTCGTGAGGCGCCATGTCCGCTACATGGCCAAACATCGCTGCGTGAATGACATCCAGCATGAATGCGGCAAAGACGACGCGATGCATCGCTTCCGTCTCGGCCCACCTACTCCACCATGTTCTGGAGTCGAGTGATTCTCCATCATTTGATGTTGGGTCTTGTTCTTCCGGTGGCGATTCGCTACCTGCCCTGCCGATAAGGGGGCTCCCTCGCCTGAGCAGAGTAAGGGTAGCCGAATGGTATATGTGCGCTCGTTCGTGGAAACGTCTTGACGAGAACATCTTCTCATAGAATTCGAGTAATAAAAGTGCCTGTGCGATTGACAACCCCACGGGCGGTGATGCTTCGTCGGCTGTGAGCATTTCCCAACGTACACTGGAGATGATGACATCAGCAAATCCTCCGTATTGCTCCAGGTTGCCAGTTGAGTCCCTGCTACTAAGAGACGCAGCCCCGAGGGCTAGCATGACCATAAAAAGGAAGATGTTACACCGATTAGGCGCGAAAGTCGGCTGATGTACGATTGGTAATCTTGGCGAGACGTTCTTCCAGTATTCCTTCAAGCAGTCGCGCATCATGTCGAGGTTCAGTGCAGGCAAGTCTCCGCCGCTTTCTTGGACCAAGTTTACGATGCGATGTTCGTATTTGGGTTGCTTCTGTCGAAACAACTGAAGCCATCGTAGCATCTCTTGACGTCGATGTTCGCTGATGTGTTCGTCGCTGACTTCCACTTGTCGTGGTGGTGTGGGGTCAAGCGGTGTCCGGCTGGTCAGAGACTCATAATCGTAGTGGATGTTGTTGTTGAACGTTGATTCGAGGCCCCCTTCAAGAAAGGGGAGATTTGCGACGCCGTTGAAGTCACTGAAAGTGGCTTGAGGATCGAACAACCACACCGCAAAGTTTTCCCTAGACAAGGCTTCGTCTGACTGGAAACCTAATGTGTTGAAAGACGGCATCATAGACGTCGCCTCGGGTATTGATGGCTCATCGCGGCCGAACAGGTCTGATTTTGGGCGCATCATATTGACTGACATGTCGTCTATTGATGGCCATGTTGTTGGCGGGCCTATCCTCGCTGTTAGCGAGGTATTGGCAGTCCCAGTTGTCGGTGTTGGTGTGGCATTCGAATCTGGCGTTAGTAGTATGGCGGCGTCATGAGGGCCGCTCGACGAAGGCTGGCCGTGTTGGGGAATTGCCGGTCGGGAAGAAACACCGGCAGTCGGCGATGACACGGCGATGCCAGCGACAGCGGCAGAGGCAGCAGAAGTACTGAAACTCGGCGCGCGGTTGCGAGGGATATAACTTGAGGAGTGTCGCTTCTTGTGCCGGCTCAGCAAGTCCGCGCGCACGAACTTCTGATCACATCCCGGGATATCGCATTGGAAGATTTCCTTGGGGTTGTCTGTTAATTCGCGTTAGTTACCCAGAGGCTTGGCAATTAGACCAGACAGTGCAACGCGAAGTAAGACATCATGTGTGCGTAAGGGGCAATCTAACGGTTCAGTTGGTGCCTCTGAAGATGCTCAGCTCTGGAATAGAGCTTGTCGCAGCCCGGGTGGTCGCAAACAAAGCGGCGAGGTGCGCCCTTTCTGCTTGCGCGCTTGTAGTTTCCAGCAACGCTGTGCTGGCTCGGTGAGGAGTGGCTCGCCATCAACGTTGGCTATGGGGACATCGTCGATGGAGGCGAAGATCGTGGCTGAGTGAGGATCTCGTTGTGTCGTATCAATGCGCAAGCGGCCTTGAGTACGGTGGAGTCTTCATCGGTGAAGACAAGGTCAGAAGTGCCGAGCTGGAGATGTCGAGATGGAATCGATGAAAACGGGAGTGAGATGGGAATGAGATGAGACTGCCTCGAATGGGTGAATAATTAGCAAAGTTGCGCCCGGGTGAACGCGGGGAATGCGCAAGCTCCCCCAAAAATGCCCGCCTTCCCCACACATTTCTGTCGCCCCTTCCCTGGAAAAAATCGGGGAGACCAATGGGCAGGCGGCCTGGGGCGCGGAGAGTGGACCCCCACGCGCTGCTCCCTCCGCCTCCCGCATTTTGACTGTCAAAAACTGTGCTGGACCCGCCGCAGTCCCGCTTCATCTCACTCACTGTTCTCTCATCTCATCTCATCACTCAGTAATCTCCATGAGATGAAATCTCACCCCTAAAATGTCATTCGCTGAGGCGCTGAACTCGACTCAGTCATGCAACCCATTTAATTTCCCTACTATGCGAAATCAATAGGGAGTGGTAGCACCGCCATTACTGCATTGACACACTTCCCACTCATCTTCGCGAAAATTCGTTCGAAGCAACTCACACAGACTGGCATTCTGAACCTTGTTTCTTTTTTATCATCTTCGACTCTTTCGCCTACCCCTTTTTCATCCTACCTACAATCCTCTTCAACGCGGCATCCTCTCTCTCAGCCTTCTTGAAATCCCGCCGGTAACTTTCGGCAGCAGGGCCGACGACTTCCAATATCCGGATGTACGGCAGTCCAAATGGCCCGACCACAGCGGCAGTCTTACCATCGTATCGCCCCTTGCGCACCGCGATGTACTCGTCCGCATATTCGCTCAACTCTTCCGGGATCCCATCGACCCTCGTCTGATGCTCCAGCACCTTGATCAAATCCACAAACACAGCCTTCGCGGGCAACTTGACCTCAAAGGCCTCCAACGCTCTCATCGAGTCCCGAACATCGTGAGACACAATGCACATGGCTGCATACTCTGTCGCCAGCTCATTGAAAATCTCCTGCGCCTTTTTGATCGCGTCGTCGCTGTACATGTCGAACATCTCGTACCCGTCGTATTTCATGTAGAATGGGTGTGGTCGTATACGCTTGTTGACTTTCGTCCGTTCCAGCATGCGTATTGTGCGCCTACAGTGCTGTCGCGCAGGCTGCCTGTCGCTGCCTTCCGATCCCCATACGGGCTTTTCGGCCGGTGACATGATATTGAGTCGCAGCGTTGGCAGAAAGTTGTAACCAGAAGACTTGTAAGCATGGGTCCAGTCAATGGCCAGGATAATGACTTGGGCGCCGCCCCAGCAGTCTGCAAGCTTGGCGTTTTCCATGGCGCAGTCCTCGTGCCGGCGGAGTTCGGAGTCGGTGAGAAGATGAGGCTTCAGGTTCGCCATGGTCTTGTATCTTATTACCCTTTGAAGAAATGTTATGCGATGAAATGTGTATGAAAACGCAAAACCTCCAGCAAACGCCCAGATTGGAAGTGTCCCTTTCTAATAGCTCACTGATTGCTGGATGTGCAGGGTTCACCTTGGACGCAAGGTGGCTTTCGAACTGAGTCACACCGAGACAACTGATGGGATGGCATTACAACACCGGAACCAGCCGCTGTGTTTCTCGCTCAAGGTTGTTAAACTTTCCGTTATTGAAGTGATGATTGAATGGAACTCTGCGACCAGCTGAAGTTCTTCTGATAATGCAAGGAAGTGTTCTATGTTTCGCTGGCTGACACACTGCTGCGCAGAAACTTAGGCAGGGTTTCATTGCCAGGCCAGGGCGCAGCAGTGGCCATGGCATCGCCTCCTAGGTCCCACAACCTGGTCGGTCGGCTGTAAGTGAAGCTCAGTGTCTATCAAACTTCTGGCGTTCATAAATACTAAGACGCGAACCAGATACATGTAACCAAGAAGGATTGCAGATCTCACTGCTCTTCAGCTTTAGATCTCGCTATTTTCTTCTCGCAACTAAGTTGTGTTTGATGGTGGGGATGAACGAAATCCGTGGCAGCGACGATCCCATATGCCTTGCAAAGAGGTAAGAAGGGACTTTTGGGCTAGATCTAGTCGTACTACACCTTGCTCTACTGCAAAGCTTGCACATTTGTTCCTTTGCCATCGTGCGTGTGGCTAAGTGCTGGTAGATACAACGCGCACCCAGTAAGGGCAAGAGAATTACCATTGATCGTGGTTTGCCCACCAAACCGTGTAATTGGGTTCTCTGGTTGCTCAAGCTTTGAGCTGCGAGTTTGTTCAGTTTGAAAACCTCGCGCACAGGCACTTTTATCTATAAAAGAGCACCTGAAGTTTACAAAAATCCATCTCCTCAACTCAAGATCACAACTGCCATGCCAATCCACTTCGGAGTTGCTGTTGCCATCGGCATGTTTTGGCCTACCTTATTTGCACATTGTGCTTACACTGACAAAAAGCTCGTCGAAGACACAAAATGGATGAAGGAATCAGAAACGTCATCGAACCCAGGCCCTCTTCCGCCGAGTCCTTCGAGGAAACCATCGTCAAGTACAGAAAGGAACGGCGAGGACTTTTTGAACAGCACTATTTCACTGGATATAAGACAGCCTTCCGGGCCAAGAGAGCCAAAAAAAAATCTGAAAAGCCCTATATATCAGATCCCTCGCGAACCCATCATCCAGGTGATGGAGCACCTCGGCCCTAAAGACATCTACCTCGCACGCCAAGCTTCCGGCCTCTTCTTTTCCCTTTTCAAGAGCCCCACCCTCAAGAGATTCCATGAGATCCCTCCGATGCCCGGCAGAGAAGATCGGAAATCACTTGACGGCTTGGGCATGCCGTTATCGAGTGAAAACCGCAACTCCGTCTTCAACTGCTCTCCCCTCACGGCGACCATGAGGCGTCACATTATCCGGCTTCTGCGCACAGAGCGTATGTGCCAGTCCTGTACTGCGATTTTGACCTCGCGCGAATGGATCGCCGGGCTCACCCTGTTCTGTGTTCAATGCGACAAAGACCACAGTAAATACTGCTTCTCGACAGCGGAGATGCAAAAGAAAGACCCGGTTTGCCTCGCTTGGGAGGGTAAACAAAAGATCTGCCCCCACCGGCATATTTCATTGTTCGAGCGTTTTCATGTCAAAGACGACCTGCTGAATTACGAGAAGGAAACTCGAGTCTTCCAATGCGTTGAATGCGAGACGATTCTTGGCATGAAAGAGCATGAGAAGCCACCGACATTGGGCTGCTTTTGTTTGCCTGAGGACTACCTGGACTCGTCTGGCCACTTACTTCATAGTTGGAAAGCAAGAGTTGTTGCCCTTGAAAAACATCAGGTCGTTACGAAAGAGCTACTTCTTCAGCACTTGAGGAGGTTGGACGACATCCTCTGTCCCCTCACGCGCTCAACCTCAAAGCCTGAGATTCTCCTTGACGCCTTCCATAAACGACAACGTGTTTGTTTCAGGGAGCACACGTCCGAACTTCCAAAATGCTACGAGCATAGGTTTTATCGTCCGTACTGTTGTGCGTGTAATACCACTACACAAAACAGCGTCGGTAAGTTCATGGTACCAGGAGGACCGAGCAGGCCCATCCGGCACGAAGTCGAATGCTCTTATCAGGCTCTTTATGGATGGTCGATGGAAGCAAACCATGTTATGCTTTCCATGGAACGCCGGTGCTGTAACATTTCGCTTGTTCGCACGTCAAAGGATGACTATGCTGTCCAGTTGAAGTACAGCTATCTTCAGCAATGGATACCGTGCTTGGATCCAGAGACCTATCAGGGAAACACATTGACACCTCCAGCATACCATTGCGATGATGTTGGATGCCGGGACTACCGAAGAGCCATGAGAAGCAGCTATTGTTTTATCTGAAATTTATCTTGGCCTGTATTTTGGCATCGCTAGCTAACGACACTTGGTTTCGCTAGTCATCATTAGTAAATGGGTTCTTGAAAGATAGACGAGCAACGGTAAATCGAGACTTTTTGTAACTTTGGGTTATATGAACCCCGGAAAGTGGAGTCAATATTAACCATGTGGTCGTCATGTTCTCTTTATCTAATAAACGCTGGTTCTGGCGGAACATTCTCACAACAGACTCCTTCTCCACCAGGCCTCCTCTTCACTCAACCAAATCTGAGGGCTTCCGGGTTTGTCAAACATGTGTCCTTCTCCTGGGACTTCTCTTATCTGAACATCTCCGCCCTTGCCTTTCACTGCTGCATATATGAGCCGAGCTTGTTCAACGGGAACGACCGTGTCTTCGATGCCGTGCAGCAAGAACAGTGGCGACTCAATTTTGTCCGCATGGAACAGAGGACTCCGCTCCTTGTATCTCTCTTCCTTTTGCCCATCAGTCATGCCAGGGTCAAGGACTAAAGCGCCCATGTACTCGGACTCAAGCTTGTGAGTGGACTCGTCCAGCTTCTTGACATCGCTGACACCGCAAACACAAAAGCCAGCATCGAATGTGCGGGGGTGACGGACAAGGGCTTGCAACACGTTGTACCCTCCAGCGCTGGCGCCCACGATACCAACCTTACCCACCCGTCTAGCATTCACAAGGTGTTCGGCAACTTCGGCGGCGTCGTCTGCATCGACGATGCCCCAATTACGAAACAAAGCTTCGCGATATTGCCTTCCGTGGCCTGTCGACCCTGAGTAGTTGAGTGCGAGGTAGGCATATCCTCGAGCGGTGAAGTACTGAGTGCGAAGCTTCAGTCCGGCGCCCGTATACGCCGTCGGCCCTCCATGAGACGAGATTACCAGGGGCGGCAGTGTGCCTTCCGGGGCTGAGAACTTAGGGTTGTGCGGCATCCAGAGGATGCTGTAGATGGTTCGTGCTGGAGAGCCTTTCGAGCGAAATTGAACAAATTCTGGTCTCGAGAATAGCTTTTCGTCCAGATCCGCGTCTGTGGCCTTCCTCAAAGTCTCGAATTCGCCGCTCAGTGCATCGACCTTGTATAAGGCGGACGGTGAAGCTGACTCCTCGGCAACGACAAGCACGGAGGTATCGCTCAATCGAGCAATGGAATCATTTGCCAGCGCATTGAGATTACCAGGGCCTATGGGTTTCCAGTCGTTGGTGTCGAGGTCGATGATGATCAGCCTTACCTGACCAAAGATGACGCCAGCTGCTACAACGTGCCGTGCGGATATGGGAGCGTATGTTTGGCTATGATATCGTCAAAATCGTTAGTGATTGAGAGTGAGATGAATTAGGACTAACCTTCCTTGGAACCAGCGAATTTCGCCAAACTCGGCATTTTCCAAACCTTTGAGTTTGATGTGAGTCGGCTTCGATTCACCGGGTCCCACGCGGTGAAGCTGTCGAAAGCCGTCGACCTCAATGCAGACAAACAAACTCCCGTCCAAGCCCCATCGAGGCTCCGCAGCACCTTCGTTGCTTTGTCCGGCAACTTGGATTGCATTCTCGACCGATGCAGACGAGGTCCAGTCAGCCACGAATATCTTGCTCGAAGAGAACGGGAGATCGGGCTGGTTCCATTCCGTCCAACACAGCCTGATGCCGTCTTCGCTGAATCGCGGCGTGTAATAGAAGTCGGCCCCTTCTACGGCTCGCTTCGTCTCGCCAGTGTCTGCATTGATGGCAACGATGTAGTTCTTGATCCCTCTAGGTATATCGATGGCATGGTCTTCCTCATTGGCGAGGACCCATGGGCTCTGCGGGTTGGCGCTGAAGTTGGAGTACCGCTTCTTCTCAGGAGATGCGATGGTCGTCACCTTTCCTGTATCCGGATCCAGGACGTTGACGCCGGTCTTGTCGTCGGAGAAGATGATGCGTCCGTCGGCTGTCACATCATATGGGGAGCCTCCATATTCATAAACTGTGTTGTGGGCACTCCAGGGCGCTAGGAGTACGTCCTTGAGCTCATCGCCGGCAATCTCCACCACCCCATTACGCCCATCTTCTTTCGACTCATTGAAGTAAGCGCGACCCGATGCTCGCTGTACATACAATCAGAACTTGCGATACTACTCGAAGGTGTTTTGACCCACATGAACTCTCGGCGAAGTGACGGATCGGCTCTTGGAGGTGACGGTGTCGGCCGTGATCGGGCTGTCCCATTCGCCATATCGCGCCACATTTTTGGTCACCATCTCTGGTTATGTGGCTTTAGGCCAAGCCGAAAGAAATGTGATCAGAATTAATATGATTCCTAGATTTTATGCTTTGGACCGAAATGTGAGTCACTGCTCAATTGAGGGGTTTTGGATGACGTTGTTTCAAGTAGGACGGATGAGGAAGGAGAAGAATGGGCTCGGTCAGCATCGGAGTACGCGGCACCGAGCCCCGCTTTCGGCTCCGTAGGCGCGGCCGGGCTCCTACAAGAAAAGGCGATTCCTTCTCCGAACGGCCCTACACGGACTCCCAGGTAAATAGGGCGATGCGAAGTCTTCTGCAACTTCCATCAAGGCATAGACGGCGACCGCGCATGCCACCTAGATATCGTTCAATATGAACGGATGACGAACAAGACAGGATGAAGAATGACTTCTTTTCGAATTCATCATGTCCTCTGTAATTCAAAGATTCCCGCACCGTATTCCCCGCACCGTATTCCCGACAGATTTGCCAATTTGAAGAGTGACATAATCAAGTTGAATAAGAGTGACGCTTTGAGCCCTACTCAATGGAGCGGTCATTCACGTTCAACGCCCGAGGCTTAGTTTCGTCTATTTGAACATAGCACTGGAGTGTCCAGTGACCCGGCCGAAAATACAGCCCCAAGGAGAACCGCTGCAGCATGAAGATGCTAATTCAATGCAGATAAGCCTTCGAAGCAGCAATTTTGCATGGTTTAAGCCTGTTATTGGCCGGAGCTCTAGAGATGGAAATGTCACCGAATGTGAGGGGCGAAGTCAAACTGGGCTGATTGCCATTGCACTCGTCATGACCCCCCCCCCCCCCCAAATCACTCGAATAGAGAGGCCTTTGGGCTCGGTCTCTTTGGCTGTTGAAACTCACAATGCCCTCTCCCCATTTCTGAAATTCTTGTTCAACTGATGGACGGCATCGGCCCCTGTGCTGATCAAATACAGGGGAAGGAAAAGTTATTGATGGCGACATGTATCACAGACGCGAGCTCTTGGTCATAACGTCCCACACCCACTTTTGGCCACCCCCCACATTTGGCCACCCCAAAAATGCCTCACCGCCATAATAACCACCAACTTCAATCTTCCACAACTTCACCAATTTTACTTCAATCGCCATCATCTTTCATCTATTTCTTTTTTTAATCAAGATACCTCAATATACTAAAGATAATATTAACTAGGCTCTTAAAGCTATTGCAAACAGTACCAGCAAAAAAAAAGCTACACTTAAATAGGGCATATTACAATTAATACTAAAAGATCGTATAAAAGGTTATTAAGTAAGAGATATAGCCTTTTCAGGTCTATAAAAACTCTCTATAAGCCAGGAAAGTTATCTAGCTAATTAGGTTCAAATCCAGGCTGCTCTAAGCCTACCTCCAACTCATCAACAACTCAAGGACTTTACTAAACGCATCCTACAGGTCCATAGAGACTCCCAGCCTCTTAGGAGGAACTAGGTACAATCTTTTATTAAGAGAAACCTATCTATAAAGGTCCAGAGAAGTAGAGCAATTAATTCCCAGCGCATTAATAGAGCCTTAACTAATATAATTAGGTAATAATCTGAATACCTCACTATACCTAAGATTATAGCTATTAAGGCCTCTAATTAGTATAATATAAATATGATTAATATTCTAGAAAGTAGAGGATTAAATAGACTTATTCTTAGACTATTAGAAACTTATTCTATCTATAAGAAATAGCTTAAATTATATACTTATATATCTCTAATTAAGTATATCTCTATAAGTAGTAAAATACTACTTCTACTTATTATATATAAGGGTAAGAATATTTAGTAGTAATAGTTCCCTCTAGATCTAATGCTATATAAATCCTAGAAGTCTATAGTAATAAAAATAAATAAACTTCTAACTCTATAGCTATTAAGTAATTAATAGAGGTCTTTATTTCTTTAACCTAGCTAGGGGACCTCTTAGAGGTTAGATTATTAATTTTAAATAGTTATAGAAGCTATAAAACTACTACTTCTATATATATATACTTTAGAAATAAGATATACTTATTATTCTTATTAGTATATATATTATATATTCTTTAGTTACTTAATTAGTTAGTTTTGAAGCGTTTTAAAGCAGTCTATAAAAAAGAGTTTAGATTACTAGCTAAATAGAATACTATATAGTTATAAGTAAGAGAAATTTTATTATTTACTATAGTAAGGTATATAAAGAAGCCCTAATAAGTAAGAATATTATTAGTAGCTAGAAATAGACTAATTTATAGCCTATTAGTATAGCTAGACCCCTTATAAGCCCTCTACTACTTAAGAATATATTAACCCCTACTAAACTAGCTAATTAGGTCTATAAAAAGCTCTCTAATAGTAAGGCAAGCAAAAAATAGGCAGCAGATATATTAGTAGTCCCTTAGTTAACTCCTAAGAAGAGAGATAAGCTTTAGGATTAGTTCAGCCTATTCAGCAAGCTAGATAATAATATGTATACATAGCGCCTACTTTTTTAGAAGGTTTAGAAGAGCTTTAATAAGAAGGCATATCAATTAGCAGTAGCCCAGCAAAAGATTAAGGCACTACAGGCAGAGGTTAATACCAGTAGGACTAAGAAACACAAGAAGGTCAAAACAAGCCTAAATTCGAAGTTTACTAATATTAAAGCTATTCAGAGGGCTCAAATCGAGGCGGGCGAACTTGAAAATAGCACAGATGAATCCAGCGAGTCTAAAAACCCTAGTGATAGCGAAAGTTGCATCGTCATAGCATCATACATATAAGAAGTGGTTGAAGTTGATATGTATTAATGTGAGGGCATCAAAAAATGGGGTGGCCAAAAGTGGGTGTGGGACGTTACACTATGATCGCTATCCGCCCGCGTGGATAGGCTCGTGGAGGTGGTGACTGGGGTCTGGGGTCCAGAGACTCAGGTTCTTTGGATTTGACAGTCCGAGAAACCACGTTTCACAATCTAACTTTAGCCCTCGACAGCTGCCATCTGAGACTCGCACAAGGGGTTTGGATATTTCTTCTTAGAATCAGCCAAAACTTAGGGCTGCAGCAGCGTTCATTGACGTCCTTTCTTCGACCGCCCGAGTTCCCTCAAGGGACGGCTCTAAGGGGTTCAGCGGGTAATATTGGACGACCGAACTGGCAGCCGGTGACAGCAAGATCACCGGGGGATGGCGCCGATAAGCTTAATTGCCACAGGCTCGGTTCTCAGCTGCAATTGGAATGTATCCAAGCGTGATGAGATCACCTTTAGAAGACGATTTAACTCGGTCTTTGGTCATCTAACCAAATTCTTGTTCGTGTGGGTCGTTGTTTCTCCGCATAACGAGCCGCCCCCGGAAATTTGTAGTAGAGACGAGTTGCCTGACTGCCAAGCCGTGCCAACGCCGCATTTGGAGTAAACCTGGCCTGACCAGCCGCCTCCTGCCGTCAATCCCACTCTTCAACTTCCGAATTGGGGGCTTATTGAGGCTCTTGAGGCTCTTGAGGCGCTTCTGCTTCTTCCGATTGCCCTTGGCGCGCTTGGCGGCCCGGGTGGTGGGAGGATAAGCCCTCGTCCCTGTGGTTTTATGTGGGTTTCATGATGTCGTTGTTCTTGGCGGCTGCTCCCTTTGAAATGAGTCCGCCCGCAAAATCGACGAGAATTGGCCAAAGCCGGGCTGGCCTAAGCATATAACCATTTGTTGGTTTTCGTACCACATCACATTCTCGGCTTGGTTTTGTGTATCTCTTATTCGATTCAATTCTTAGCTATCCGCAAATACTTTTGCGGCTAGCCCGCACTGTTACCTGTGAGCCGACTGTGTTGATCTCTTTGAACTCAAGATGAAGCTATCACGAGTGCTCGTCTCTTCCGCCCATCTCTTGGTTGCAGCTTCACTGCCCATCTCAAGCTCACCAAACGCTGCTCATGCAGTCCGGAACCTCAATGCGCCAGATAGCCACGAAGGTTTATCAAAACGCATACCAGCTGAAGGGGCTGCTGCAGCACCTTCGCAACAACGTGGCAAGGAGGCGGCGGCTGGCGGAGAGGCCGGGGCTGGGGGCGAAGGTGAACAGAAAGGAAATGAGAAGGAAACAGAGGGGTCGTTCAACGTGTCTGTCCGCCTTGGGGGCGCAAGTGTCAAACAAGATGTCCTGTTCCCACCAGGGGTTAGTCAGCTCTTTTTGAGAATCACAGGATGAGTGACGAAGTTACTAACGTAATAGTAGAAAAAATAGTCGCTTCGAAGTCGAATTCCAAAACTCAATCGGCCGCACTATAACGGTGACTGAGAACAGGGCACCGGCAGCCCCTCCAGCAGGTTTCACAGCAGTCGAGCCGGCATCTTACAAAGTCAACCTAGCGGAAGAAGCTCAGGGAATGGCATTGTCCAAGATTGACTATATCTTGAACACTGGCAGTGAGACTTCCCCAATATTGAAGTTGTGAGGGAAACGACCGGTAACTTTGGTGCAGACACTTTGGACATCAGCAAAGGACAAATCGGCCGCCTATTCCCTGAGGCTAATGCGTTCATAATCGATCCTCGCTGTATTCCTACCTCAAGCAGGCGAAGCTGGTGGAGCTGCACGTGAATAGGATTGCGGTCGCTTTCTACTTAGTATATTTATGAAGAGCATGCAAATTCAAAGTGACATGGTCAATGTCTCGTATTTATGCATCTTCAACTCAATTTGATTGTATAAGCAGAAAGAGTAATCACTACATACGTCACGTTTAATAAACCTTCGAGTTCATGATGCCTGTCTCGCGAGGGCGGTTTGATGGTAAATATTACATTAGCTATCGAGATTGATGTAATCTTAAGATATCACAGAATGAAGGAAATCTTCTATCTTTGAGAGATGAACACGCGTTATTTGTGGCACCCGAGAGGTAGAAGCCCTCGCTTATCGCTCGCGAAAGCTCTTCAGTTGCAGTTTTGGTTGACGCGATCGTCAAGCTGACCGCGAACCGCGCCGGGGACAGCCAAGCTGGAGTGTACGTCGGTGAAGAATCCGGAGGGGTTCTCCTCGATCTGACGCACAGCAAATCCTGCCCCGTTATCCGTCTGAGTGCCTGTAGCATTGAGGCCGGTGCGGAAGGGACCGGACAGGCACCCAATGCTGCGGCGAACGTTGGCAGTACCCTCAACGGGTTGGGGATTGGGAAACGCAATGCTGCAACAAACAATCAGTCGAGGGGTTCTTTCTCTAATCTGAGTCGTTCCAACTTACCGCGGAGGGCCAGCGCGACCCTTCTGACCCTCGTGAATGTGCGTAGCCGTGAGGGCAGGCGATTGGTACTCGCCCTGGAAGTTGACGAGGGTGATGTTGTAGCAGATAACATCCTCCGCCGAGTTGATGCCGTAGTTGAAGTAGCCGATTGCGCCGGCCAGGCCTCCGGTAGCGTTGTTGTCGTTGTCGACGACTTGATCAGGGGTGGCGACGACGTGGTATGTCGAGGTGAAGTGAAATGGGCCAGAAGCGCCCCATGCCTGCTTGTTGTCGGAACCCTTCTTATGCCATCCGATGATGTGGGTAACGTCGTCGATGATCCTGAGGGGGGTGGCGGCGGCGGCGGCGGCGAGCACAACTGGGACAAGGGAGAACTTCATGGTGATGATTTGGGATCGAGGAGAGGGAGATATTGGGATTAATGTGCGATGTATAATTATGATTGAAGTAAGGAAGATGCAGAAGCTGGTTTGCTGCTGGATGTTATTCTTGAGACGGCGCGACTTTTCCTTTTTGTACTCCTAAGCTGAGCAAAAAGACGAATTTCACGCTGCCCAGCTTTTCGGATGCTCTCATTTCCGTGTCATTCCTCCCGCTTCGTGATTTGTTGGGCTCTCCTTGGCGGCCAGATGATGTGTTCAGTGAGCCAAGCGCCTCCGGTATGGGTCGCTTTCCCCCAAAGACCGACAGCGCCAGCGCTGGGCACCGAAAACACCGGTGATGAATAAGCCAAGGGCGTAGATTGATATCGTTTGCTTGGAAGTCTTACCGGAGAAAGCTCGAAGTCCCGTGGTAACATCACAGCCCCGTTCCGGGGGGAGCCGTGCCTTGCGATTTTAAGACGCGTACTAATAACGCCGCCGATCACTCTGTATCTAGCAGCGGAAGCGGCTTGTCCCGGCCAAATTGACAGCCAAATTCGCTTATTAAAGTTCAAATGGTAGCGCCAATAGCGGTCAAGCTCCTTGGCGATAGCTTAGCTTTCTTCCCACCCATAGTGTCAAAAAATATGCCGAAGTGCTGGTACTGGTATCGGTGACGTAGGGAATCTCCTTCAAGATAAAAGGCAATGTCAAATTTACTTTTGCTAGGATGAAGACCGTGGCTTGTTTCGATCAGGTTGAGATGCAGTTCCCTGCGATAGTTTCTCTTTGGACTAAGGTACTGGGCAACCACCGGGACACTCTTCTTCCGATGCGTTGCCCACTCTGCGAAAGCAAAATTACGCAAGTGTCTCTGGGCATTCTTGAGTGAGATTGGCCAGAATTATTGGTAAAAACGGATCTTGGCGGAGAAGCAAACACAACATTGAGGTGAGACTTGTCTGGGATCTCCTAGGGCAGTTGACACTGAACGCCACCAGGAATGAACGACCATTATCCGCTCACATCGGATACTTTCGAGGCACTACAATTGTAACCTGGATAGTACCGGATCTTCTTTAGAATGATCGGCCCATCGTATTGAACTCTGTTGCGAAGATATGCGCCTTACTTGGCAGTATGCAGTTAAAACAACGACGGAATACCTGGAGATGCTGGATGTTCTTTACGAGATATGCAGTCAAATGCTACTTCCCCATCATGTGGCGATTAATATGATACAATGGATCCAATCTGTCTGTGTCCGTGGTTGTCTCTTTTCGGTTCATAGAGCAGAATCGAAGGACCTCCAAACATTGCCCTTTCGACTACCGCCACGGTTTCCACCAAGTCCACTTGGTGCTAGGCGTTTCGCTTAAATAATTCAAGGACTGAGTAGTAAAATGGATTCAATTGTGTGAGAGTTTTGAAGCTTTTGTTCCAGAAAGCCGAACATTATGAACGTCTCTCCTGGCTAACAGAACAATTCGAACACTGCGGCAAACCACGAGTGACAGGTATTTTGGAACCATATACGCTAGTGAGCGGCCAACTAACTTAGAGTTTCTAGGCTTGCTAACTACCCACGGGTACCCGTATGGGTAGTACCCAACACTACCCGTGGGTAGTACCTACTTTAATTACCCGTGGGTACTACTACCTATGGGTAGTAGTACCTATAGGTTAATACTATCTAGTACTACCTATAAGTAGATATATCTAAAATGAAATTTTAGTAGTAAATATTAAATATACTATATACTAGTAAGATAACTATAAATAATTGCTATAAATATCTTAGGATTTTATATAGTATTACTAATTTTATTAGAAATTAACTTTACTTCTAATAAAAAATACTTATTACCTATAGGTAAGTCTGCCTATAGGCTACCCAAACCCATAGGTATAGTATTCACACTATACCCATAGGCCTCAATACCTAAACCTACTTAACCCATAGGTACCTATAGGTAATTGCTGCTACCCACGGGTACTACCCATGATTACCTACCCATTTGGCGGGTACCCATAGCCATCCCTAAGAGTTTCTATTCAGATTCATGACATATCCATCGTTCAAATTACATAATTCTGGTCAAGACCGCGGCTCTGCTTTCGAGTCAGAAGACGACTTGTTGAGACGGAGGCCTGATATATTTCACTGCAGAGAGGCTGTTCAATTTAGAGAAGTCATTACGCCAAGACAGTATATAGAAACAGCTACAAAGAAGGGGATGCGAGCGGAGCTTGAATCGACGTCTTGGAAAAGGGAACTGTAGGGTCCATGAATACGGTCAGCTTCAATTCAAAAGGTAATAAAGAACAAAAACTACTGCAAGTTAATTTCAGAACATGAAAGGCTAGCTTTCAGTGGCCTGAAGGGTATCTTAAATTTTCGTGGACTAACATCCGATACGCAGGACGTAGGGTTGAATAACCATTATTCAGCAGTTCCTTCTGATACCTTTCCTGTGCCCGCAACAGTCTGCAATGTGATATCTCGTCGAGCAATTATAAGGCAGAACTCCTTCACCCACATACCGCCAAAGTTATCCGAGCGCCTGGTGTATTTCTCATATCCTCCATAATCATTTACGTGAGCCTCAATTGATATTCAGTGCTTCACCCTGTTCTCAACCAGCCTCGTCCCCATCCCTGCTGTACAGTTCCATCCTGATTCTGAGGTACCAAAGGCGCGGGCCCAGAGCCATTACTAGTCCCCCAAGATGAGCCCTCGCCCGAGGAAATTCCCATTCCCTGGGTCTTCATCGTACTTGAGTCTGGCGACAGCGGTGAAATGGCTGAATCTAATGTGTCGCGGTTGGTCCCAGTCACGGGAGAGGCGTACGCTGGCGGAGGTGAGCCGTTCGCGGTCGGGTCGTAGTTATCGGCTGGTAGTTCGCTCAGTTCAGTCGGGGGTTCCGGGTCGAGCTCGGCGATATTTGGGTGAGACCGATGGGACCGCGGCGGTTCCACGGCGGCTGCCGGGTCGAGTTCTGATATCAGTCTCGGCTCGCCATCGAGTTCTGATTTGTAGGCATACACAGAGCTTTCGGGGGGATGGAGCTTCGTCCTCGCCGCCGCCGCCGCTGCTATTCCTACACCTGCAGCTCCTGCGGTCGCACCTCCTATTGCGGCAGCGGGTTGCATCTGCGGCTCGACATCACCCTTCATGGCCTGGCCTGATCCCTCTGCCAATCTGGTGGATCGATATTTCTGGAAGAACTTCCAGCAAATGAAGAGTATCAGGATCACAGCCAGGACAATTCCGATCGCGAGCCCAGCCTTGGCTCCAGGATCCAAGCCACCTCCGTCGTCCGGGCTGGGAGTCGACGTGCTGCTCGGCGTCGAGGAACTTGTGGCACCTGTGGAAGTCCTGCTGGCCGTAGTAGTTGTCGCTGCTGTCGCTGTCGCCGTCGCCGTGGTAGATGCAGTTGTCGTTGGAAATGGTCCGGTCACATAGCAGTATCTGATCTGGTTGAAGACAGAAACGTATTGCGTGCAGCTACTCTCGATCTTTGTGATGTCGTCCAGGTCGTTGCTGTACCATGAAGCCATTCGGCTTCTGTATGAAGCATAGTTGGATGTAAGTTCGGCACCGGACAGTGTTGATGTATAGTCGCAAGCAGTGGCAGGCCATTGCGATGTTGTAGGCGCATCATCTAAAATATCCTCGAGGTCCTCCAAGCAGTCTTGGTCGTTTTGTCGTCGAACTTGCCGAGATCGGGCGCGTACATCCGGCCGGGCCACGGCGGATGCTAGCAGGCCGGCCAGAAGCCCGAGAGTGGAAGCGCGATCGGAGCGCATTAGGATGAGCAGCCAACGTCGGAAACGGGGTTTGACGTGCCGGACTTTTAAGAAACTGGCATGCCGGAGCGGATCAGGAAACGAGCGGGATGGCTCACTTTTGTGGTCGCGAGCGACCCAAGACGTACAGGATCACGCGGGGAAACCAGGAACCGCATCGTGGAGAAGGCTACGCGGCCCTGCCAGTCCATTCAACGAATAATTACCGACGTCAACGATAAGCCATCGGGCCTCTGAGGCCATCATTCTCCTCTTCGGCAAAAGTCTGCAGTATCGACTCCACCTTATCATGAAAAAACCCACCTCCCCAATGCAATGGGTCTGTCATTGCTGGGCAGGGCTAATTATACAGACAGGCATCTGCCAAGTCAGGACGAACCAGGGAACGGACCAACAGCAATCGTTCGTCTCAATGGCCAAGCAAACCCGGCCCGGGAGCTCAGCCACATTGATTGCGCTGAACAGGGCTGTGCGATGGACGGTGTGATCTTCACTCACCATGTGGGGAGACGTGTTTCTTCTGGAATCTGGACTTGTCCAATTAGCGAATACATGCTTAATTTGAAACAAGCCACCAATGCCCTCTTCGGTGTGCTGGTTGTTGGGATTGGCTCTTGAATTTCTTGGGGAAGAGTCGAAGACCGTCTTACCCCAAGAAGCAAAGCATGGGTACGCGCAGCGTCCTAGACTTGAACTTGGTCGCAGTGCTACCAATCAAAGTTAGGTTGACGGCTCATGACAATGGCAGTACGGGCGGGATTCGGTGATGTTACGAAGCCCAACCCTGCCGCAGCATGCCCTTCAGGCTTCGACAACCCCCTCCCCCCCCCCCCCCCCCCCCCCCCCCCGGGGACAGAAAAAAAGGTTATGCCGGAGATACTTGCGCGGGCACACACCATGTGACCGTCGTGACGTCGTACTTGGTGGAGTGGCGTGATTAGGGCTTGGCAGAAGGAAGAAAACACTTCTCGAGTCTTGGCGTAGAAGGGTTTTCGAGTCGAGATGGATCTCGGGGTCGCCGCGACTCATGACTAGCAGTCTAGCACGAAGGCTCCGTCGCAATCGCCAGAAGTGCGCGGAGTCAGCCTCAACTCCGGAGACGGCGGCGGAGGTGGATCGCTCAGGGGAAGACGGATCCGCCTGTTTCTGTCAGAGTAGTGGAGAAAAGTCTTGGGCCAAAGGATCATTTAAGCTCAAATCGACCTCACCTTGACGTCGACGAGTTGTTTGAAACATCTTCGTTGTTCGGTCTCAGGTAGTCGATCTAGATGGTATCAATGCTGTTGAGCAGAAAGACAAAGAAAATGAGGA
Organism: Colletotrichum euphorbiae; assembly: GCA_037178605.1. Taxonomy (NCBI): domain Eukaryota; kingdom Fungi; phylum Ascomycota; class Sordariomycetes; order Glomerellales; family Glomerellaceae; genus Colletotrichum; species Colletotrichum euphorbiae. The sequence goes on from JAXCEF010000145.1 coordinate 54,628, forward strand.
CTAAAATTACAGGCCTATTTCCATCTCCTTCTCGACCACTACTTCGTCGACTGAGCATCCTGAAGACCAATCGGCCCTCTCACTCATTGATACGATGCTGCCAAACCTCCTGCTCGGCTCTTGCGCTGTAAGTGCTCGCTCCCAGAATTTCCCTCATCTGCTCGACGCCTGTGAACATGACTTGCCGTGCCAAAAACCAGCGAATGCCCTCGTGGCAGGGTGGACTCGTAAGGCTACCTTGGTAGGTCCACAACTCGTTAAATTGAAGAACGCTGTCCAGAGCTGGCACCAGGTCAATCTCGATCTGCTGCTGTACGCCAACGTCGTTGAAGCCAATCATTCGAGGAAGCTGGTTGAAAAAGGTGTTGTTGGCGTTGCCGGGGTCGAGCCGAATGGCCAGCACAGCCTTCTCATGGCCCTCTGCGTCCACGTGAACGAGATGTAACTCCGCCTTGGATCGATCGCCGTTGACTGAATGGTCAGCCGGCGAATGGATGTGCCAGCCGACCAGGTAGACGGTCATCTCGTCGTAAGTAAAGGAAGGATTGCTGGTGTAGACACCTTCAGGATGAGTGACGGTGAAGGCTGGGCCGTAGTTCCAGTTGTAGAAGTTCCCTGCCGTTCTGTTGGGGTAGTTGAACTTGATGATGTGATTCAGAGCTAAGCCATGGTTGAATGATAGTGCGATTGGCGACTGCTGCGTGCCAGTTTGGCAAAGACTGTAATCTGTCAAACGTGTCAGGGTACTGGAGTGCATCAAGACCAACAAACTCAAGGCTGGCGGCTTACTTGGGTTGATACGACCCCAGTTAAAAGAAGCTTCGTAGGCCCAGTCCGCTGGTTTGGGCGGTGCGGCATCGGCTTCACGCTTCAACGTGCCCATGGCATGATAGTTCTCATGGCTTGCACAAGCCGTGGCCTCATATGCCAATAGCAACGCACTGATAACTGATGACAAGACCAACATTGTGACGATTTGGTGCAAGACGATATGGCCCTCGTCTATATGCGAGTAAGATTGAACCGCAAGATTCCAAGGTTCGGTGTCAGAAACGCTCTGACGCTCATAAGGGTTCGAGTAAGGCTTTATAAAACTTGACCTCTTCGGTGCGATGAAGGTGTTCATGGATAGCCATTGTCACATGAAGGTTCCGCCCACTTGCATACGCCTACAGCAGCCGAGCAGGCCGGCGAGACCGCTTCGCATGGCCCTCGCATGGCCCGGAAAATGTTCGCACCAGCAGGCCAAGACTGGCTAGCAAAGTAAAAAGCAAGGGGAGCATAGGTATCGTCAGATTTTCGAACCCTTAATGCCGCCTTACTTCCCATTGCTTGGCGTAGGGATCAGGACGATGCTGAGCTAGGCAAGAAGACCAGACGGCAGGTAGCACACGTCAATTATTTGCTGTTGCCGTGGTATACTTTCTGCAATGTTACCACCCCCCCAGCGTGAACCCCTCTCAATACGAGTGACATCCCGAAGTTTGTTACTGGGCTGCGCCGTTTAGCCTTTCGCACACTACCAGTCAGCCAAAGACTCGGGGCAAAGATGAGATGAAGACGCATCAAATGACACAACACGACAGCCATGTTGACGAGAGCTTCCAGTGAAAGTGCTGCCTCAGCCGACCGCCGGACGTGCCTCTTGCTCGGGCACGTAGCTTTGTGTGGCTTGGCTGACGGCTCGTCGAACGTCGTTGAGTTTCCCCGCGCCAGAGTCTTGGGGAAGTTTGTGCCACTAGGTATCTTTGGTAACAGGGGCCTTTCGACTCTAGAGCTGGATGGAGGTCAACGCTGGTCTCGGTTTCCCGGAGATATTCGCAGACGAGCCTAGTCAATGTCTGCGACGATGGTTCACGAAGGTTGCGGACCCAGCGGGACCTTTCGTGGTTTGAATCCGCAGTCTGACAAATTGAATAGGAACTACAATGTCTAGGTATGTCATTCACTCTCGGTGTTTTCTTTTCCCTTAGCTTGGAGTCCTAGAGTGGGCCTCGGTGTGCGCCAACCTCGGGAAATGCTCAACTCGGGTTCGGATCAGATATCCACATCGTCTATACAGGGTATAGACGAGACTAAGCCACAGATCAAACAGCCAATGAGCGCATGGTTTTCGGATGATAAAAGAGCCTCCAGCCAGGTCAAACGGGTTTGAGTGACTATTCAAGATGAATTCCGAGCTTTTGGAATCCAGATCATGCGAATCCACCACTCAGCTGAAGAAAAATAGGAGATCAGACATCCGTGAACTAGCAGCGCACGAATCGTGCCAAGGACGAACGAAATAACACAGCCCCATACTGATTCAAACCCCAAATAGAAATGATCCTCTTCATGAGCTCATCGGTCAAGAGTAGGCTGCCGGCATTGAGAGGCACTCGGCATTAATGCGAAGAGAACCGATGAATATGATGGGCGTTGTAAGCTACCGCCACATCAATCAATACAAAGATGATGGACAATAGCATCTGTTCTCCACCACAAGGGGGTTGCCTCAAAGATAAGATACAATGCCCGTGAGATGATCTCTGGTGTTAGGAATTGCAATTTTTTGAAGGTGCCTGAGCCTCCAAATAATGGGCTTGCGTGCTCAATGTAATACGGCCCCATGCAATACATTGGTCGCAAGGGGCATTTTCAACGACGTAGCTCAACGCAGGGGAACTAAAGCAAATATCCACAAGTACAGATCGCTATCTGTGCGAAACAATTGTGGCCCACGAGTTCAAGATACGTTATGATCATCTGCATTCTGCGATGGATGCTGTGACTAAGCGGCATCACGACCTTCTTCAGGCTAGCACTATCGAGGCTCGGTCTGTCAAAGCATCCACTTCTGAACAGGGGGTTTAGGCTTCTGATAAATGTTCTGGCAGAGAGGCGTCTCTTTAAGCATTTCAAAATGATGATGTTTTTCTATTCTACGGTATCACTAGCACACCGTGACTCAGCGGCATCATGAGCTCCCATACTTCTTGAGGCCAGCAAACACTGCACTGCCGAGACTATGTCGCCTGCGGTTTCTTGGGAATCTCCACTTTCCGACGAGCGACCAGGCATCTTAAAGCCGTTCGAACGGATATGGAGACAGAGAGAACCGGATGAGATTGCTTCGGTAGTTCGGGCATACGATTGTGTATGTCAAAGCTGGTTGCTTGTGGCAGTGGAGGAGATTCGGACAACTTCGAGGAAGCCGGCTTCCCGGGCCATACAATGAACAGAGATGATTGACGGATCGATCAAGTTCAAGAAAGCTGCTTCGCGCTATAAAGGTCACAGTCCTCTTCCAGAAGATCACGTACTATCCGTCTTACAACACACACAATCCAATTTCTAGCAACTGCAATCATGAAATCCCTCACTCTTTTCTCTTTCACAGCTTACCTTTCCGGCATTTTTGGTGTTGGTCAAGTTGCCGCCAACTCGCTCCTTCAGGCTTCTGAGCCAGATGTAGTCCAAGGCACCATACGTATTCATGGCGACGATGCCTACCCAGTCTTCATGCGCCGCTTGCTTCCAACCGATGCACCACGAGCTCGGTACCCGGGGTTCAAGCAAGAAACCTTGCTCCTCAAGAATGGCACCATCCGTAGGGAGGGAGCATTGCCTCTGAGCTGTGACATCGTGTTCGAACGGGATGTTCCGGTCACCCTCCGCGACGGCATTACCATCTACACAGATGTCTTTCGTCCGGTCGGAGATCAGCCTGTTCCAGCAATTCTGGCTTGGAGTCCTTACGGAAAACAAATCGGAGGCCAGTGGCTTGATGACCTTGCCAACCGGTCCAATGTACCCCTTTCCCTCGTTTCCGAGCTGCAAAAGTTTGAGGCCCCTGACCCGGCCTACTGGGTATCAAAGGGGTACGCCATATTGAACCCCGACGCCCGCGGAGCTTACGCCTCGGAGGGTAACATCACCTACTGGGGCCGCCAACTCGCCGAAGATGGCTACGACTTTATTGAATGGGCCGCAGCTCAATCCTGGAGCAATGGCAAAATAGGCATGTCCGGCAACTCTTTTCTCGGAATCTCGCAGTGGCACATTGCGGCGTCGCAACCCCCACACTTGGCAGCCATTGCTCCCTGGGAGGGCGCAACGGATATCTTGCGGGCAGCAGCCACATCGCTTGGTCTTGGGAACTTGGGCTTTGAAGAGGCTATCATGACCACTTTCTCAGGAAACAACTATGTCGAAGACACCCCTAGGATGCACTTGAACAACTCCCTGGACAACATTTACTGGAGGAATCGTACCCCTCAGTTGAGCAACATCACAGTTCCAGCCTATGTTGTCGCGAGCTACACGAACCTTGTGCACACTCACGGCACCTTTGACGGGTTTCGACACATCAGCTCCGAGAAGAAGTGGCTTCGGGTTCACAACACACATGAGTGGCAGGACTATTACGTCCCGGAACACACTGAAGAGCTGCGTGCCTTTTTCGATCGTTTTCTTAAAGACAGCCCGAACGACTGGGAGCAGACACCTCGAGTGCGAATCTCTGTACTTGACCCCGGATCTAATGACACTGTCGGTCGCGTTGTCGAAGACTGGCCCGTGCCGGGTCTGCAGTCTAGCACCCTCTTCCTCGGCTCCAACAGGACCCTCAGCCACCATGCCAAGCCCTCATCCACCTCCATATCTTACGAAATCAACGCGAATACCACTGGCGTGCTGTTCTCGTAAACAGTCCCAGAACTTGTTGAGATCATCGGTTACGTCAAGGTCCGTCTTTGGGTAGAGGCGAATGGGTCGGATGATATGGAGCTCTCTATCACGGTCGAGAAGAGGGACGCCAATGGCAACCCATTTCCTCGTGCTGGTAGTGCAGAGAGCACGGATCCGGCAGCGCGTGCAAACATTCGTGTTTCCCGCAGAGCACTCGACAAGACTCGTTCGACTCCATCTGAGCCTTACCTTTTGCATGAACGAGAGGACCTACTCAGCGCTGGCGAAATCGTTCCTGTTGACATCGGACTGTGGCCAACAGCTCTGCGGTTCCATCCGGGTGAGCAGATGGTTCTCACTGTTTCTCCAACAGTGCTGACACCGTCCACTTTGGATATGGGATTTGGAGTTGCGGGCGTTGAAATTCCGGAGGAGAATGGGACCTTTACCCCGGGTACAAACCCCGCTATGAAACAGTTAGGTGGAAACGCTACCAGCCCTCTCTTCGTGGAAGCGCAGCGAACCAAGACCTCCACAACTCGCAACAAAGGGTCTCATATCCTTCACTTTGGTGGTAAATTTGACAGCCACGTTCTCTTGCCTTTGAACACGACTAGCATTCGCAGCCCTTGAGCTCCTGGTTGGGAGCTTCCACACTGGCACTTGCGCAGAACAAAGCGATGGCTGCAATCCACGTGAACAGTAAGAAATGGCTTGGCATATGGCAGTGTAATCATTAAGTAGGCCCTTCAATACAACCTGTGGAATCTTCTCAAGACAAAAACAATGTAGACACCTTGAAAACCGTCAAGTATTAATCCTTGAGAGGCTGAGGCTGAGACATGTAACCTCTACGTAATCTCTACCTACCCCGACTATTCCGCCTTGAGATTCTCAGCCAAAAGTCATGTGTGATCCAAAATCCAGCACTCCAAAGCTTCAACGGCTTCTCAGGTTTTGCAATGGCAAAGTCGTATCTCCGAAGGAGCTGCGACGGTTAGCTTGTCGGTAGCAAAATAGTCTTCAAAACGGCGTCATGAGACAGCTTACCTCGACGAAGATCTTGTTCAACTCCATCAGCGCGATATTTCTCCCCATGCAGTAAAACTTGCCAAAACCAAAGACGAGGTCTGTAGTTGCAACCATCATCCTGAACTTCTCGTTATCATTTGCAGCCTCAATCCACCTTTCTGGCCTGAAAAGATGAGCATCAGGACCAAAGACCTCCCTCGTTCTCCCGATGCTGCAGACGTTCTCTCCTAGTTGCGTTCCTGCTGGTAATTTGTAACCGTGAATGGTGTCTCCACCTTCCGGCACCTCCTTGCTCACAACGCCGGTGGAGGGTGGGTAGAGACGAAGCCCTTCGCGAATGACGGCCTGAAGATAGGGCATGGCTTTGGCCTCCGAATCTTTGACCGGAAAGCTTAGCATTCCGGTCGCAATACCCGCGTCAATCTCTGCACGAAGAGCTGCGAATGCGGAAGGGTTCGATAGAAGTGACAGGAGTATCATGCGGATCGCAGTGGCTGTGGTATCTGATCCAGCGATTCTAAGTGTTGTTAGCCTGAGGTTCGATGATCTAGAAGCGGGTTGGTAAAGGACGTACGTTTCTACGTAGACCTCCTGTGTTAGCTCTTCTCGAGTCAGACCGGCGTTGATGAATGACTGTATCATGTCTTTCCCCGGTTTGGTATCGGGGGCCAATCTGCCGTCGACAAATGTCTTTGCGAACCTGACGCCAAAGGTCAATACTAACGTTATTTTCTCCATTTTGACTATGTTCATATCTCACCCCATCAATGCCCCGAATCCGGCCGAGTCTGCTGACTTCGGCAGCCCCAGGTTAAGAGGCCAGCTGTGCATAAGCTTGGCCAACCAGGGGACATTTCCCATCGTGATCATGACTGGGAAGAAAGCGTCCTTTGTGGCGACATATTGATACAAGTCACGATCTTCCTTCAAGAAGCCGTATGCGTGGCCGAAACCCAACTCACTGATTACATCCAGAGCAAAGTATGTCGACTTGCTGGCCATGTCCATAGGTCTGAACACGTTTGGTGTGGAAATGTACCTAGTGTCGATCAAGTCAACAAATGCGGCAATTTGCTTGTCAATACCAGCTTCGAAACCACCATTTTCAAGGCCGGAGTACTGATAATGTCAGCGAAAGCTGCAGAATAAAGACACCTTTTCGCTGCACGCATGAGCTGGACTTACACCCGGACCCATTTTGCCCTTCAAATGCTTCCGCTTCTCCTCATCGCGCATCGAAAAAAGGTGATCCTCGCCCGGAGTCGTTCTTCCGACTGCATACCACTCGCCTTTCGTGTACTTGCTCCGCGCAGCCGCGATCCTTTTCAAGGTATCAGGATCGCTGAACATGACAGTGTTTGGCCCGATACGGACCAAAGGGCCTGTAGAATCTCAGCGCGCATCCCAGGCAGACGTCGATACTTAAACCTCACCGTATTTCTCATGAAGTTCCATGTAATACTCGTGGACTGATCCGTTGAGCGCCGCGCGCGCCATAGAAAAGCCGGTGATCGCGTGCCAGAACGGGCCTGGGACATGTGATAAGCGGTACCAAAGCCAGAACTCCCTCGCGATGAGGCCGCCAATCGCCAGGACGGCGAAGAGAATCACGAAACCCATAGTCGAATGCTTTTTGGATTCTTGCAGGCCACGGCATGCGAGAGATATCCGTTGGATGATGTCGGTGAAGAACCATGAAGACGAAGGCTAGCGAAGAATGATGGGGGTTGAGGTCTCAGCTGCCACCTTTAGCGCGACGCGGCACGTGGTAGTTGATAGCCGCTTTCAGATGTCCAGGTGACATCGGGCGCTTCTGAGATCTTTTCTGCTCAACGACCTGTCGTATTTCGCGTAATATCCCATTTCCGTCATTTGGACGACGTGTTTCATAGCCTTATCGTACGATGCAAATTTCACGCGTCTTCATCCAAAGACTTTGAGATGAATGCATAGTTCGAGGCCAGCCGTCAACCATCCTTTATGTTTCCAATTTTTGAGTACTACAAGCCGTCCTTCTTGAACTACTTAAGAAACACGCCACTTGAACGCCTCTGCATCCATCATCAGGGAAGCCCTATCAACGAACTCTACCATGAACACTGCCCGCGAGCGCGTGTCATTTCCCCCAGAACTCGGCAGCTAATTAAGCAGCCTCTTCCTTTTCAGGCTTTCGTCCGTATATGGCCCATCTGTTGAGCATGTTAATGAGCAAACCAAAGATTGAAGCGAAAATAACTCAAGATTTGGCAACTCACATAGAAAAATAGGAGTGGATGTTTCTGTTGCGGAAATCCTGCCGGTTCTGAGCCAACAAAACCAGAACCTCTTCGCGGGTCCAGCCGAGGGCCCTCGTCAGCGGAGCCATACACACGGCCTCCCAACCGGTCTCAATATTCTCACCACCCCAGTACCCAAGGTCTTTGTAGCGCTTCTCTTTGGGCCAAGGACTGGTGGGCCACTTCAACTGCTGCATCACCACATCTGTAAATCCGGCCTGTATCATCATTGGCTTCAGCTCTTTCGGGTCTTGGTACGCTGCCCCAAGCTTTTGAGATGCCTCTGCTAGTAGTCCGAGTGTCTTCATGATGGAGTGTTCAGGCTTGAGGGTGCCATCGTCTGACTTGAGATAAAGGTCCATCTCAACTAGCTCCAGATAGCCACCAGGCGTCAGGTTACTGCGGGACATGATTAGCTCCCAAAATTGGTTCAAGACGGGAAGTAAGTTGCCCGTAATAGTCCCGATCGAGACCACATACTCATAGGAATTTTGGATAAACTTCCTCCAGTCACGGATTGCTGAGTTCATGAAGCGGCTGTGGATGTAATCGAAGGGCCGCGAAAACAGCCATTCCTCTTCGATATCGTCGATCTCGAACTTCACGTTGGGAGGCGTGCTTGATATCAATCAGTGCCGGGAAAAGAAGTAATGATGGGTCTTCCGAAGCCTTACTACTCAGGCTGGATAGCAGAAAGATCGACTCCGAGGATCTGTTGATAATGAGAAACCAGCCCAGGCAATAACGACCTTTTTCTGGTCACATACCTCGGCCTCCGGGTGCGCGTCACCAAAGTCCATGGCCCAGATACCGGTGCCAGTGCCAACGTCGAGGACGCGTCCAACCTTGGCTCCGGGTTCGTTTGGAGGGGCAGTTCCAAGCTTGTCATCAAACGAAAGAAGAAACATGTTGTGCTGCAAGTCTGTCACGGAGTTAACCATCAACGTTGCTTCTATTAGGCGGAGTGCAGTACCTAGCCGATCTTGTTCTCTTTCGTCGTTCGGCAAGGGGTACTCTGTGGTCCCGGATCAGCTCAATCTTAGGCGTTCACGCCCACCATAGGATAAACCCACTGCCGTCCTTATACGAATGGTACGTTCTTCCATTTTCAACCCTATATTGAAAGACAGAACTTGTGACACTCGTGCTTGAAGTCGATAGGCTTTGCTAACAGTGAATTTGTGTTAATTCCTGGAAGTCATGTGGCAAGTCGCTTCACGATATTACTCACAGTGTCGGCTTCCGAGACATCATCCTACAAACCTGCTTAGCTTGCATTTTCAACTTAAGTAGCTAAAAGGAAGAAATGTTTACCTCGTCCCCAGCCTCGATGAAGACCTCATGGTCGGGCACGTTGTTGGCATGGACCTGCGGCTCAGCTGATGCGGTCGTTGCCTCGGTCGCCTGCTGGGAGACCACCCCACTATTTTCTGACATGATGCTCCACGAAATTGGGGGATTGGATAAACCAAATAGGTATGCTCTCTTGTCTTATTGAACTTCGAGACCTAACATTTCTGTGCAGACGAGCAGTCTATATAATAAGTCTAATGAAGCGTTGTACCCCTCTTCTTGGCTTGTTACCTGCAAATGTTCTGCGGCGGATTCTGTATCGGCCGCTTTTCTTCAAGGGGAAATATCTCCTCTATTTGGACGAATCAAATTTGAATAATTGCAGTGTCTCGTACGACGGCAGAACCAACAGGCGTTGAATATGCTGCAAGAGGCAACCATTTCGTTGGACTGCATATACTAATCCGTGATAGGGAACTGATAATTGGTGCAAACAGGCATTTGCTGTCCAATCACCTTGCCTCGGTACACTTGCGTCAATCTCTTGTGCCCTTCTGAATGCTGCGCCTTACCTTGTTCCGTTATCCTCCACTGTGCTCAAGCGAAGCAGACTCTCAGCCAACTTCATGTGCATTGATGCGTCAGCGACCTTCCGCCGTTCTTCAGCCACATATGGAATGCTAACAGAAAATCGTTTACAGCTTTTGTTCCATTCAGTATCGAATCAGAGAATTCCGAATGGTTTCGGCTTTACTTGTGTCAAGAACTCCTGATTCCTGACGGAAGTTGCGCTCGAAACGTCGGCGATATTCCTTAAAATTCACTCTGCAAACCAAATATGTGCAACAGATGCGGACTTGTTTCGCAATAGTGTTTTGACCGACTATCTTTCTGGTATATACACGCGACCAGGAGGAGAATAACATTGAAATAGGGGAAGGAACTACTTGCGGTTGGTAGAACAACTCCTTATCCATTCCGCAACTGCTGAGACACACCAAGGCTGTGGCGAGCCTTATCATTTCGTGGAAATGGTGTAGTAGAATGAACCTTACGATCCCTCTCAGATCAACGCCGCGCGATGCACCATTCGAGTCGCCGACGAACTTCAGCTTATACCGGAACAGTGGGAATATTCTCCACGAATGCTCACCAGCTGTGGCGAACATACTCTCAGGTTATCAGGGCGAAGACCACGTGTTCTTCGAATAGCTGTGGCGTTGGGTCACTACATAAGCGTCACGGATGATATGTTGCGTTGCATACCTCATTCAGAGGCATTGGTTGCGACAGATTGGCATGATATTGAACAAGTTTTAATTCCATTAAAACCGTTGCCCAACTCCTTGCTTAGCGACCGTTCATCAACTAATAATTACATTAAATCTACTTGCGGCAGAGACGGTCAGTCTGAAGCGTGAGCCAGTCGTTCTGGCGGGCAATATACCAGTCCTCACTGCCGACGGCAGTGGGGGCGTAGAACACTCCCCAGGGGTCAATCTTCTTCTTGAGATCAACCAGACGAGCGTAGTTGGATCCGAAGAAAGCCTGGCCAAAGTCGGGCTCCATGACGTCTCCCTCGTTGCCGTAACCACCGCTGCCGGGGGTGATCTTGCGGAGTCTGCCCATCCAGTCCTGGGTGATGCGGACGTTGGCAGTCTTGACCTCCTCGGTGGTGGCGGTGTCGGCCCATCCGCCTCCAATGATGGCGAACATGAGGTTCTCGCGCCAGGCGGGGTTGGCGGCGCTCTCGGTGGTCTCGGCGGGCGCGGCAGCGTTCATATTGTACTGGATCAGAGCGGAGCCCTCCTCGATGATGCCCCTCAGGGTAGAGATGGTCTCGTTCAGGAGAGCAGCGTCCTCCCAGTTAGCCTTGGGGATAAGACGAGAGGCAGTGCGGATGGTGGCACTGCCGACGCTCTCCATGGGGAAGTGGTTCTTCCAGGTGTCGTAGAAGTTGTCGTGCTCAAAGTACTCGGGCTCAACCATGAAGCCGAGAGTAGCCCACTCCTCGAAGAGGGGAGCGACCATGGCCTTGAAGTCGTCGAGAGCCATGCCGGGGACGAGCCAGGGGCGCATGCTCCAGAGGAAGGCACCGTTGCCGGCGGGGAAGAGGGTGGAGTAGCCGTAGCTGTGACTGGCGGAGAAGTCGGGGAAGCGGCGCCAGTAGGCCTCCATGGCGGACCAGAAGACGGTGCTGGAGATGTTCTTCTCGGCGGTGTTGAGGCTCCAGGTGAGGCCGGAGAACTGCTTCTTGGGGTACACGCGAACGGTCATGGAGGTAACGACACCCCAAGTGGAACCACCGCCACCACGGACAGCCCAGAAGAGGTCCTTGTTGTTCTTGTCGTCGGCGGTGACGTGGCGGCCATCGGGGGTGACGATGTCGACGGAGAGGATGTGGTCACTGCCAAGGCCAGCGACGGGACTCATGGGCGAGTGACCACCACCAGCAAGGTAGCCACCAGTGACACCAACAGACTATTACACAGTTAGCACTGTTCCAAAAAGACGTGGTGTGTTCTCAACTTACGCGGCACTCGCCACCGACGGCGGTGTAGCCCTCCTTGTTGGCAGCCTCGTACAGCTCAGAAACCTGGATACCAGCACCGAGCTTGAAAGCAGGGCCCTTGTAGCCTCCAGCAGACTCGTAGTTCTTGATGAGCTTAAGACCCTTCAGGTTGTGGGTCCAGATGGACAAGGAACCAGCACCGGTGTTCTTGCCAAGGAAGTCGTGGCCAGAAAGTAATACTATTAAACTTGTTTTTAGTAGCTTATTTTCTTTTAAAAGACTATATAACCTAAAGTATAAAAAGAATAGAAGTTATAAATAAAGTATAACTTAGTTAAGCTTATATTTATATATTTACCTCTATATCTTTGATAGTTAGCTAGAAAATTAATATATAAGTATTTAGGTGTTTTTAGAGGGTTTTTTCACCTAAAGTAGAGCACTTAGTATAATTAATAAGTTTTCTCTCTTACTCTGTTAAAATATTAAGGTTATATTTAGTAGTATAACGCCTTAGTTTAATAATATATTATTACTATAAAGTTACTTTAATAATTCTAAAGTGCTGAGAAATATTATTTCTATTAATATCTCACTTATATTATTAAGCTATATTATAAAATAGAGGTATATATAAGATAAACTTTTTCTTAATATTTAGAAACTGTTTTTATACTAGTATATTTATATACTATTAAGTAATTGATAGCTTAATTTCGCAGAAGATTGAATAAATTTTACGTAATAGAAATATATTACTATATATTACTAAATTTTAATAAACCTAATAGTATAAAGAGCACTAAATAGAGGTATATTATTTAGAAATATAACGCTTTAGAAACGAATCTAATATATAACTAATTATATTATTAAGCTGTATATCTATAAGTTTAAATAGGCTTAATTATTAACCTTCAGATAATAAAAGCTAAGTATATTATTTACAGCAATTTCTAATAATATATCTTTACTTATAGTAACTATATTAAATATTATAATAACTAAATTAAACAAATAAGCTAAGTTAACTAAATCTTTATTTATTATCTACTATATAATAACACACTACATTACATATTTATTATTTTAACTTCTATTTAAGTATTAAACACTATATATAGTAACCTATAGCTTTATAAATTTAATTACTTAAAGGCTAAGCTTAAAATAATTAATATTAACACTATTCTACCTAAAAAGCTCTATTTTATATCTATTTATAATAATATTATTGTTGGTCTCACAAAGACTGGATCCAGAAGGTAGGGGGATACGCGTAATATTCAAAGTGGTGATGATGTCTGATAAAAGAAGGTATCTAGAAGGGTGGCCAGCGAAAGGAGGAACGATATAGTAGACCGACGAGGCGGGTCATGTGACCATAGGTCACGTGACTTACAGTCACGTGACTGTTGGCATCGTTCCTGCCTGCTAGGCATCGGGCCCGACACTTGGGTCGGGTCCGGATAGGCGAATATCCCAACACTAGCAGTTTTTCTTTTATGCCAGGATTCGCCCATTACGCCCATCTAAATACACAAATTAAATAACTTATTTTAAGGCCATTTTTGAGCCTCAAATCAAATCAAAAAGATAGCTATTTTAGCCATATCCATATCCTCCAAATAGCCACAATTTTAGCTCAAATCCCATTCCTCCAAAGTGGCAGCAACTGCCATTTGTCACTCCATTCCTTCCGCCATTCGGGTCACCCATCCCTCCATTCGAATCGTCAATTTATTCCCATCAATCAGCCGGCGTAAGGCGCCATTTAGCGATGCCTTCGTAAACGCATCAGCAGGGTTATCTTCACCATTCACCCAGCAGATTTCAGCGAGCTCACAACGCTCATATAACTAACGCAAAGCTATAATATCTATTATAAGCCTCTTCTCCTTTATGGTGCTAAGCTTCACTAAATACTTATATAGAGAGTATAAATTAGTACATATAACAGTAGGAATAGAGTTAGTAGTGCCCAGCTTAGTAGTAACTTAATAGAGAGTTAATGCAATTGCAAAAGCTAAGTCAGCACTAGCAATTATAGCGTAGATCTCAGATACTAGCATACTGCGGGTAATATACTTATACTTAGTTAAACTATAATAGATAATATTACTATAAATGGTGAAGGTGGCGTTATCTATGGTTTTATTAGCTAGTATGATAATATAGCCTAACTGTAAAGTAAGGTCCTTATTATTTATAAAAGAACTATCTACAAACATAAAGAGTTTTGTAGTTGGTAGGGATAGCGTAATGAAGGTTAGGCTGCGATTGAGGTTATTGCTGAGCTATTTGAGGCGCTTATTGAGGGTGGCGATATCCTTATTATTGGGGTCCTAGCGTTGGGCGGCTGTGGATAGGTTGAAATAAGCCTCTAGCTAGTAAATAGAGGCGATATATACCCCTCTAGCGCGCTGCTCAATATACTTCTGCTTATCAAGATTATTCACTAACTTAATCTTAGTACCTTAGCCCTTCTGCTGAAGAATAATGGCTCTATTAGTGGTTAAGGAGATAGTTCTACTATTAAAGGTGATGGGGGTCTAAATAGTGAGATTTTCCTTAGGTTTAGCTATAAATTTAGCCTTCTGGAGCTCTTCTTCTTTAATAGCAGAAAAGGCTGCTATACTGAGGCTAATTATGTTATTAGTCTGCATCCTAATAAAAGTAAAGTGAGGGCTTAAGGTATTAGTAATGAGGAGATATAGGTTAAAGATAGAGCTAGTTATTTATAGCTTATTCTAATAGTGGGTATTATAGGTAGCCTACTAATAGGTTCTAGCCTTAGTAATACTATAGAGGGGTTTAATAACCTTTATAATAGTGCTAGGGGGGTATTAATCGCGGATTTAGTCAGGGAGATAGGCATAAATATTACAAGCGAGGGCTATTTGCAACTAAATATACGCCTAAGTGATATCCCTAATTTAAATAGAATAATTATTAGGGCTAAGAGAAGGTGTAATAGTAAGGAGGAGGCGGATGCTATAGCGCTAAGTTATTAGTAACTAGGTTAAAATCCTATACTTATCGGCATTATTTACGCCACAAATAATAAGGCGAGACTTCTCAAATAGGGTTATAGTCTTATTTTTAATCTTATTAACTATATGGGATCTAAAAAGGCGCCTATATTGCTTAGTTAGATCAAAGAGTTTAAAATAAAAAACCTCACAGTTAAGAAGGATAGTGATCTCCTTTTTATAGGATTTTTGGAAGGGGGGTCTATTAACAATAAGTTTGCCTAATTTGCAGAGGGCTAGCGAGAGCTCCTAATTAGCTTTCTCTTTTATAGAGATAAATATTATGGGGTTATCAACTTCTTACTTAAATATGCCTAAAAACGCAAAATTTGCAGTAATTAGGCTTTTTCGGGGTCTTCCTTAACGCTGGGGCGGAGGGGTAGGGTCAGCAGGAGGAGTACCTATATCGGGGCCTTTAGGGTCTTCTTTAGGGTTGGGGTTAACGTAGAAGGGTCTAATGGCAGTAGAGGGGAAGTCTCAGGCACTATGGGGCAGTTAGATAGTAACTATTTCACCTGAAATAGCAACTAAATAATAGGGGCCTTACTAACTATCCTTCTCACGGTATACCTAAATAAGGGACTATAGTAGTAGTTGAATAACTTCATTAGTGCTAGGCCTATTGCAGGCGCCTAGCGCGTTAGCAACCTTGCGTTTAGCGTGCTCTTTACGTAAGTCGTCTATAGTAGCATTAATAGCTTTAGTGCGGGCTATAACATCTAGTAAAGGGGTTAAATTGTAGCTAATATATAGGTAGGCTCCAAAGACTAATAGCGTGGGGATAAGGCTATTTAGGCCTGCAGTATTATTAATAGCCTTAATAGCTATCTGAAGGGCAAGGTTGGGCTTAGCGTGGGGAAGTTCTTACTAAATAATAGTATAGGCGCGTCGAAGAGGGCTATAATATCGCTCTGTTTTGCTGATCCTGTGGTGGGCTTCAATAGGTATAACCTTAACTATAATAGCCATGGATTTAGCGTTATTTTCAAAGACTTTAGCAGCGAAATTCAGCCTAGCGTCTGTAATAATATGATTAGGGGGCCCTTAATAGATATAAATCCAGCAAAAATAAAGAGTCTCCTAGGTTATTTTAGTAGATAAATCGGGAAGGAAGTAAGTAGCGTTAAACCTAGTAGCAGTATTAACAACGTGTAGGATAGCTTTACCCACGAGATATATAATATTGCAGACGATTTCGTAGTTGAAATGGCAGTTGTTTTTGAGCGAAAATTTAAATCTCTGAGAGGCTCTAGCGTTTAATTAATAGTATTTGCAGACCTTAGTTAATTGCTTAATAGCTGCTATTTAAATGGGGTGACTAGCATGGGTTAAGAGGGCTGCTAACTTAGCAACGGAGGGGTAGCTAAAACGATAGTATAGACGACAAAGTTTAGTATTAGTTAGATAGCAGGTTTAGGTAAAGACTTCCTCCTAATTAAGTAATAGCCAGGCGTAGCCCCATTTATATACAACTAGCGCAGCGATATTACCTTAAAGCAGACAATTGCGAAAGTTATTGAAATAGATGCTTATTTGATCTATATCGCCTAAACACAGTAGAAAAGGGGTATTTGTAGGAACGACGTGAAATACCATATTGCTGAATATAGTCTCGACTGCAATCGTGCTAAAAGAGTCCTTGAATGGGCCATCTCCAAAGCGCACTCTCGCTTAGCCAGCATTTGCCGTATTAACTAAAATAGGTTGAATACGCTATAAAGTAATAACTTGCTATTAGCTAGCGGTGGATATGCTAGCTGTGCCTGAATCTGGCATAATACCCTAGAAAACTTCCTTAGTATATCTGCTATTAAGTGTAAATAGGTAGCAAGGGGTAGTAGAGGTGCTAGGATGAGCTAGCTAGGTAGAAGATAGAGTGGAATAGAGTGCTAGGTTAGCAGTAGGGTTAATACCTATAACTATATAGAAAGTGGCTTGATTTAGTAGGGATTTGACTAATTTATTGCTATTAATAGTGAAGGAGGTCTTAGCGATGAAAGCAGTGAATTTGTGGGAAGAGGAAGAGGGATTAGAGAGCTCTGGTTGGTCCTGGTCGTTTTGCTATAAAAAGTGCTTAACTTTAGTATTGGTATTATTATTAGGCTTATTGTTGCCCTCAAATTGGAGGAGGAAGGCGATGAAGTCGTTTTTAGTGACGTTTTGCGAGTGCTTAGCGTACTTATTCTTAAAGTTATTATATTCCTTATCTCTTTCTTCCTTTAAGTGCTTCTATAAGCAACACTTAGGCTTATAATAAATCTAGTATCTTTAACCTTGGCGGCAGCTAAATAACTTAGGGCGAAATTATTAATAGTTTTAGTGGTATCTGCTGCTAGTATTGCTTTTATGAAAGTTGCCTCAACTACTGTTTTAGAAGCGTTAATTAGTATATATGGCATCGTTTTTGGTAGGTGTAGTAGTTATAGCGTCCTCATGTATTTCGTCCGTGGTGAATTGGGTAAGGCTCTAATTTATATGGGATGCTATACTAACTGCTAAATGAAGGGAATTATATAAATCTTAGAGGTTTAAAGGGCGCTAATATAGCGTAAGCTTATACTCTTAAACTTCTTAGTAGGCACTTTAGATCTTATAATAAAGTAGCTTATTACTATTATTATATTTCTTACCAAGGGCTAGTTTAATAGTAGATAGGGTCTTAAATAGGATTTTAAGATTTTTAGTAATAGACTTATTAGGATTCTTTTATATGAGGTTAGGTAATATAGTATTATCCTAAAGGTCCTCATTAGCGATATAAAACTCTTTAGTTTTAAAGTACTCCTTTATCTGAGCAACTATTTTGTAGTAGAGGGGCTGGGGGTAAATAGGGGTAATATACTGAAAGTAGTACTCTTAAGTATCTCCCTTTAGTATAAGGGAGAAAGCTTTAGCATACTATTATGTATTAATGCCAGCTTTAGCGTAATAATCCTTAAAAACTAGTAATTTGGACTCTAAAACGTCTAACTTACTACTACTATACTTAAGGTTATTATTATTATAGAACTTAGTGAGACTCTTAAGCTAACGTGAGGTAGGGGTATTATTAGATAGGAGTAGGGGCTAGCGGGGATAATAGGGCTATAGGGGCTATAGGGGCTAGTAGTAGTTACATAAAGGAGGGTTCCAATTAGTCAATCTATTAAAATTGGGGTTAAAATTATCTTGGGCATCGTTTTTGTGATTTTGAATAGGCAAAAACGATAGCGGATAGCCACGCTAAACGGGTTGAGGCTGAACAGGCTAAGAAGAGGATAATTAGGTAGGGGGCTATTATATGGGTGAAACAGGCTTAACTAAGGGCTTTTAGGCAAGAGTAGTAGTAGGGGTATATATAGGAGTAGTAGTAGGGGTAGTAACTAGAGCAGTAATAGGAGTAGTGGGTTTAATAGTATAAAAGGTGAGCTTAAGTAGCTAGGTTAAGTTGTTATAGAAGTCCTGATTATACTTATATCTCGTGATAAGGGCGGGAAAGAGCGATTTAATGGAGTTAAAGTCCTTCTTAGTCTTTAGGTGGTATTTAGCCTCTTTGGCGGCGATAGCGAGGTTATCTCTTATCTAGCAGTTATTATATTAGATAAAGACTCCATTAATAATAAGGACCTTTTATAGGGCCTTAGAGGTAATAGGATCTATGTATTTGAAAATCTTGATGATATCTTGGAAGTCTTCGCTATAGTCAGCCTATAGTTAGCGACCTTGGAGTCCTAATTTGAGGTATTAGCTAGTATAATAGGCGGCGTAGCTAGCGATTTTGGTAGGGTCTTGCTCCTTGGGGTTAAAGTCTCTAACTTAGCTATAGGTATCTAGGTCAATAATATCTGCGAAATCTTAAGGCACTAGGATAGTTAATTAATATCGTGGGGTAGGGGTCTTTAGTAGTTAACAAGGGGAAGGTGCAGTAGGGGGAGGAGTAGGGGAGGTATTATTATCTATTATAGGATAAGACCACATTTAGAAGTTTGAGTAAGAGGGTTTATAGGCTAATATTAGTATCTTATATACAGGTCGTTTACCCTAAGCTACAGCTTTAGGGCTATAATCCATACGTTAGACGACTTATAGATACTACTACTAATCTTCTTCTTACTAATAGACCTTCCTATAGTCTTCCTAAGTAGGGCTTCCTGAAAAGGGCACTTTCCGTGAGGGGCTTCCTAAAAAGGGGATCTTATCTTCCTAAAGAGGGGATTATTAAGAGTTTTAAGGGGTTTATTAAAGGTCTTAGTTAAAAAGTAGTCATTCGGAAGGAGGGGCTTAATAGATAGATATAAGAAGGGGGGTTCATAATTAAGCAATTTAAGTAGTCTTTAAAAGGACTTAGCTTAGCTGTTTCACTAGGGAAAAATAGATGCTATTAATAAATATTAATTAATAGTACTGCTAGACCTTTGCTACTAGTGAGGTATTATTTCCCTAAAGGTACTAATACCCTGCTAAAACCTAAATTTAGTTAATATAATAATAAGAGTGTGAAGTAATAAGAAGACTGGCAGGCTAGTAGGCTAATAACGCCTTAAATACGGGTTGACTACCCTAGGCTGCAGCTTTGGGGCGTAGTCCGTTTATTAGGCGATTTACTACTAATAGACTTACTAGCAGTCTTCTAAAGGGGCAGAAGGGGGGGGGTTTAATAGTAATAGAAAACAGCAAAAAGAGGCTAAAGAAGGAAGAGTCTTAATACTAAAGTTATAGATAGGAGGAAGTTTAAAGAGAAGTAGGTGGGAGAGAGGGTATTTAAAGAGGGGGGGGGAGGGAGCTATTATTATTATTATTAAATGGGCAAAAGATATAGCCTAAAAAGATAGCCAAAAGAGAGCTCAAAAAAAGCCTTTTGCGCGTATTAAAACAAATAAACCCAATAGGGTAAAATAGAGGGGGGGGGGGTTAGTTATAGCTAAATAGCTTAAAAGAGGGCTTAAATAAGGCTTTTTGAGCGTAGCAAAATAAATAAATCAAATAAATCTAATATAAGGCTAAAATAACTTACTTTATGCGGGCAGTTGGGGCTCACTGCGGTTTTAGAAGGCGCGTTTATAGCGGCAAATTAGTATAGCTGCTGCAATTTTAATGTAGTTAATATAGCTGCTGAAATAGCGGGCAAAATAGCTAAAATAGCGGGCGGGTAGCAATATTGAAAGTCTCTCTTTTGCGGGCGGTTGGGGCTTACTGCTTATTGCTATATCTAGAGGGTTTAAAGTAGTTGATTCAATAGCAAAAGAAGGGTAAAGAAGAGAGGTTTTTGAGGTAGGTAGTAGAGGTAGTAAAGGTAGGAAGGTTAGTGAAGTAGTGGGTAGCGCTAAAAGAGAGCAAAAGAGGTTAAAATATACCAGAAAAGGTTAAAATATACTAAATTAATGCGGTTAGTTGAAAAAGATTATGTTATTTTGGCGTTTTAGTATTTTAGCAGAGGAGTTAGTTATGGGAGAAGTTATTTGTGGGAGGTTTTTAGTAGCTATGAAGATAGCAGAGGGTGCTAAAAGAGGGTAAAAGAAGGTAACTACCTAAAGAGAGCAAAAGAGGGTTTTAAAAAGTAATAACTTTACTAGCATAATAAGGTTATTACAGAGAGTTATAGACTTCTCAGAAGATATTAAGTGACGTTGCGGGATGGGCTGCAGCTATTATTAAAATAGTGGGGGATCTAAAACTTCGCCCACAGTTAATAATAACTTTAGAGATATTAAAAATAGAAGCAGAGGCTGAATTGTTAGCTTCTGAACTAAATCTCTATTAGTATGATATTTAATAATAGGATATGGGGGTGCTCTAAAGCTCTAAATAGCGCTCCATCCAACGAGGGTTAAATAGAGCGGAGGCTAAACCATCAGCTACTTAAATAAATCTATAGATTTTTGCTACTCTTTTAATAGAGGGCCTAGTTAAATTAAGTAATATAACGTCTCTTTAGTTATTTTATTTTAACCTTACTAATTTGCAGTTATAGTAATTAAGTAATATAATAGTAAAGTTAACTACTAATTAGTATTGGTCTCATAAAGACTAGATCTAGAAGGTAAGGGGGAATAAAAGTAGTATTTAAAGTGGTGATTATTAATGAAAGAAGGTATCTAGAAGGGTAGCTAGCAAAGGCGAGGAATAATATAGTAGACTAATGAGGTGGGTCACGTGACTGGGGTCACATGACTACCTTGTTGACGTTCCTGCCTGCTGGGCCACGGGCCCAACACTTGGGTGGGGTCCGGCTGGGCGAATATCCCAACAGGTACCTTAAGAGGTTAACTAGCTCTAATCTAGTTTCTTTAGATGAGGTATTATCGATTTTAAATAAGGTTTATTTAATCTATTTTTCTATTTCTAAGTCTAGTTATTATTTATTAGTTATTATAGCAGAAGGTTTATTCCACTCGTCTCTTCTAGCGTAATAGAGCTTATCTCGTTGTTCTTAAGAAGGCTGTATCTTATAGTTCTACGCAAGTTCTTTTGCTATTTAGTCCTTAGTTTTATTATTAATCTGCTAGATTTACTTAGAGTTATTTCTAGTATCTTATTATCTCTTAATATAAGCTTATAGCGCCCTAATCTATTACTACTATATAACTTCTTTAGGTTATATTCTTACTTATAACTTATATACTTAAAGTCCTTATTATAGCCTAGTAATATAGAATTTATTATTAATTTCAATATCTACGCCTGAGGGTATATATAGTATTTTATTAAGCTACTTATTCGCTTTTCTTTTAGCTTTTGAGTAGGTTTAGTGTCCTACTGCTAGAGTACATATAGCTAGTAGGGGGATACTAGTAGTATTATATCCCGATCTATGAGGGTTTTTTAGGTATTATCCCGCGTTTTCCTTATGGTCTAAGTGGGTTCTACACTTATTATTATAGTAGGTAGTCCAATAAAGTTATTTATGAGGTGTGGTCTTAATAGCAAGACTTACTTATTATTTCTTAGGCACTAGTTGAAAGCGTTCGTTCTTAGGGGATTAGCACTTATAGGCAAGATATCCCATCTTATTATAGTTATAGTATTACTTATCTTTTTTCTAGTTATTATTTCGCTTATTATCCTTATAGGCTGCGCTGAGGTCTATAGGTTTACTATAGTATCTATAGGCGTGTTACGACCCGTTATGCAAGGATAATAGTTGTCTGACCCACTTGGGCGTCGGACGGCTAGGACAGGACATTTATACTATAGGATTATGGGAGCACTAGGGATGCCTATAGAAGAGAAGAACTATAGTATAAGTTATGTGATGATAAGATAAGGAGTAATTAGTAGAGTATAGCAGGAAGCGTTTAGTAATTAGTTAGCTTTGCTAACTAATTGCAATTACTAATGTATAGAGGTAATTACTTAATAGCAGGATTAGGGACTATTTGGGACTTATATATAGTATGGACTTAGGTATCCTCAAGGATAGACTTCCATAGCTCTTTAGCAATTAACTTCGTGATTACTCTAATAGGTACTCTTAGCTTTATCTTATATTATAACCCCTTATAAGGACTATAACTAATTACTATACTCTTTAAACCCTAAGATTTATTTCATAATATAGCTTAGTTAGACTATATCATTAACCTAATATTATCCCTTAGCTTCTGTTAGTAGAAGCCTACTATTAGATAGCTAACTATAATACTTTAATTACTCTTATTTAGTAAGTTGACCTTTAATACTACTAAATAGTATAGAACCGAAATCATATTAGCTCCCAACGCGTAGCAAGCTAATAATATAGGGAATATACAACCCGCAGCCCCTTGACCTGCAAATAACTAATAGGCCCCAATAGCTCCTGCGAATAACTAGGAAACGGTAAGCCTTCAATAGATATATGATATAATCCTCTAGCTTTAGTAGGAAAACGCGCAGCTCGCTACTTAGCTTATGCCTAGGGCTAAGTACCTAGAACCTACTCTATACTTAGGAGAGCTAGGAACCCTTTAAGGATTTCTTACCCGCCCCTAAGCCTACCTTTATTACTATACTACCTTATTTCTAGATGAGACTATAAAAGTTCACTAAGCCGCCTCTTTCCTTAGGGGAGATACCTTCACCTAGTTTAAACTATTAATAAGAGATTAGTTAGGTAGACTATATAATAAATAAGATAAAGAAACTTAGAAATTATTTAGGAAGTATAGTAAGTTTGAGAAGAAACTTTAGGAAGTCTTTAGAAGCCTGGATAAAGAATAAATTACTAAATGCAAACTTATTAATCTCACGCAAAAGGGATTAGCTAGTAAGTATGCTGCTGAGTTCTAATAGACTTTATCTAAACTAGATTGGGGAGAAGAAGCCCTAATAGCTAAGTTCTACTAAAGCTTAAAAGAAGAAGTTAAGGTTGAGCTTGCATGACTTAACTGCCCTAAAGAACTCCACTAGTATATAGATACTATGATTAAAATTGATAACTGCCTCTATGAATAACGCCTTAAATATAAAGAATAGTTTGCTTAGAATAATAAAGTAGGATGAAATAATAATAGAAGAAAGGGTAACTAGTACTAACCTAGTAATAACTACTGCGCTAAACGAACTTCTAACTATAGGTATAACCCCAGGGCACCTCAGTATACTACTGCCTATAGATATTATAGTAGACCTATAGACCTCAGTATAGCCTATAAAAATAACAAGTAAAATAATAAGTAGAAAAAAGATAAGTAATACTATAACTATAATAAAATGGGATATCTTGTCTATAAGTGCTAATTCCTTAAGAAGGAACGCTTTTAACTAGTACCTAAGAAATAATAAGTAAGTCTTGCTATTAATACTATACCTTATAAATAACTTTATTAGATTACCTGCTATAATAATAAGTATAGAACCTACTTAGACTATAAGGAATACGCGGGATAGTACTTAAATAACCCTTATAGATTGGGATATAATACTATTAGTGTCCCCCTACTAGCTATATGTACTCTAGTAGTAGGATACCGAACCTACTTAAAGGCTGAAAGAAATGCCAACGAGGAGCTTAATGAAATACTGCATACACCCTCAGGCGTAGATATTAAAATCGATAATAAAGTCCGCATTACTAGGCTATAATAAGGACTTTAAGTATATAAGTTATAAGTAAGAATATAACCTAAAGAAGTTATATAGTAGTAATAGATTAGGGCGCTATAAGCTTATATTAAGAGATGATAAGATATTAGGAATAACCCTGAGTAAATCTAGTAGATTAATAATAAAACTAAGGACTAAATAGTAAAAGAAACTGTATAGAACTATGAGATATAGCCTTCTTGAGAATAATGAGATGAGCTGTATTACGCTAGAAGAGCTAAATAGAATAAAACTCCTACTATAATAATTAATAGATAATAACTAGATTTAGATAGGAAAAATAGATTAAATAAACCTTATTTAAAATTAATAATACCCCATCTAAAGAAACTAAGTTAAAACTAATTAACTACTTAAGATATCTCCACAAGAAGGAGATTAACCCTCATTAGAATAACTAGGAGATTGCCTTTTATAGTATATCCAGATGCAAAAGAAGAAACCTCTTATGTATAATTTAGTTTAAAGGAGATTACGCCTATCTCAACCCTATATATAACTAATACTATTAAGTATTCTAGGCTTAGTACCTGACGGACTACTATAATAAACACCGAGCTAATAAGTATAAGTATGACTTCTACCCCTAAAGATATGATGATAGACGTATTATATAATACTATCTAGAAAACTAACTTCCTATATAGGACTTAGTTCAGATAATTGATAATAATATAGTATTATTCAGACTATATCACTACTACCCCATAAGATATCTCAATAACTCTTACATAGAATAGAACTAAAATATAAATGATAAATGCTGAATCTACTTAGAAGAAAAAGCTAAGGCATAGCGAAGATAACTTCAGAGCTAATAGTTAAAAAACTAAACTCACCTACTAATAAGGAACAACAACAGGCAAAAACAACAAGGTTCTTATGCAGCGCAATAGCGCTAAAGACTCAACGATATAAGCACGTATAAGTCCAGATATAACTTAATAGAAAAGGGACTACTGCAATAATTAATAGCGGAGCCTAAGGAAATTTTATCTTACTTAGAACGGTGAACTAATGATAGATAACCTAGAACAAAAAAGTAGCTAAAGACTGCTATAACCTCAATACCGTTAAAGGAGAATAAGTCTAGTATAGTAGAGGATGTATTGATATAGAGACTGCGTAACTCCCTTTGTAGATCTATAGCTAGAATAAGCAACTAAACTTTAATATTATAGAGATAAGAGATAAATATGATATTATTCTTAGAAGATTATAGTTATATAATAGTAATCTATAGATAGGTTAGAGAATAAGCTAACTCTATTAGGATTAGAATTTAGTTACTAAGTAGTAGCTAAAGAAGAGCGCCTTAAATAGACCTTATAAAATAACTGAAGTAATAAGATTTCTTACCTATCTATAAATTAAGGATGTAAACGCTAGGATGTTATTAGCAATAGATATTAGTAAAGAAGATTAATTGCTATTTATTCTAGTAGAATACTAGTAGTATAATAAGTTATTTGCTAAAGAACTTAATACTAGATTA
Source organism: Colletotrichum euphorbiae (assembly GCA_037178605.1). Classification (NCBI taxonomy): domain Eukaryota; kingdom Fungi; phylum Ascomycota; class Sordariomycetes; order Glomerellales; family Glomerellaceae; genus Colletotrichum; species Colletotrichum euphorbiae. Next base: position 79,999 of record JAXCEF010000145.1, read on the forward strand.
CTAGAGTATAGTAGTTATGATTATGAAATTAAGCTGAAGCCTAGAAAAGAACTAATATTTAAAAAGATCTATAGAATTAATTAAGAAGAAATAGAAATACTTAATGCTTACTTAAAAGGGAATTTTAAGAAAGCATTTATTTAACTCTTAATATCTCCAGTAGGGTATCTAGTACTTTTTATACTTAAGAAGAATAGAAGGAAATAACTATATATTAACTATTAGAAACTTAATAATAATACTATTAAGAACTATTACTTATTACTGCTTATCTCTAAGCTATGTAACCTCTTATATAGTATGAATTAGTTTATGGCCCTTAACCTTAAGAGAGCTTATAACCTTATCTGTATTAAGGAAGGTAAAGAATAGAAAATAGCTTTTAGAATATAATGCAGATACTTTAAGACGCTTATGATGCCCTTTAGACTTACAAACGCCCCCATAATATTCTAAACTATAATTAATAAAATACTCTAATAATACCACAATAGGTTTATTGTAGTATACCTTGATGATATTTTTATCTTCTCTAAAATATTAGAAGAATATAAGAAGCATGTATATAAAGTACTTTAAAGATTATAAGAAGCGAAACCTCTGGTTAAGCTATCTAAAAGTAAATTCTACCAATAAGAAGCCGAATTCCTTAGATTTACTATTACCCTAGGAATTATTTAGATATCTAAAGATAAAATCAAGGTAGTCTATAACTAGCTTATACTTACTTATATTAAGGATATATAATTATTCCTAGATTAATTAATTTATACTAAAGATTTATTAGAAACTATGCTGAGATGAGCGAATAACTCTAGGACTTAACCCAGAAAGATAATATATTCTAATAGACTAGAGAATACTAAAGCGACTTTAAGAAAATTAAGTAATATATAGAAGAAGACATTATTCTATTTATCCCCAACTCTAATAAACTATTTGAGTTAGAAACTAACGCCTCAGATTTTGCTATAGGTGTATAACTTAGATAATAAGATAATAAGAATTAACTATAACTAGTTACCTTTATATTAAAGACGTTTAGCGGACCTAAACTTAACTACTAGATATATAATAAGGGAATTATAGTAATTATCAAAGTATTTAAAGAATGGAGACTATAACTATTAGGAATAAAATACCAAGTTAAGGTATATACAGATTATAAGAACCTCTCTTATTTTATAACCTTAAAAGCACTTGATAAATAATAAATTAGATAGTTCGAATTCTTGTTTAAATTTAACTTTAGAATTAACTATAAGAAAGGGAATGAGAATAGTAGAGCTGATGCTCTTAGCTGCTAACTAGACCATGACGTCCTAATACTAGAAGAAACTTAAGTTATTTTGAAATAAGATAAGAATGGAAACCTTATGCTAGTAATGAGACTTTTAATAATAGCTAGAAAGATTAGTACTAGCTTAATTAGATAGATAACCCCTAAAACTATTAGCGAGATATACTTAGTACTAGTATATAGATATTAAGGCGTTACTAAGATATAGAAATGCATCCAATAATACTATAATAAAACCGCTATATAATAGGAAGTAGTAAATGCTATTAAAGACTGTGAAATTTGCGCTAAAAGTAATCTTAGTTAATATTAACTCTATAGAAAAGTTTAATTACTACTAGTACTAGAAGTAGTATAGTAATCTATATCTCTAGACTTTATTATTAAATTACTAAAGTTAAAGGAACTAATAACTAATACTAAGTATAATAGTATTTTAGTTATTATAGACTAACTTATAAAATATGCTTACTTTATCCCGTATATAGAATTAAGTACTGTAAAAGACCTTAATTATATATTTCTGAAAACTATTGTTAGCTAATATAGCATACTATTAGAAATCGTGTTAGATAGAGATAAACTATTTACTTCGAAGTTTTAGAGATCCCTAATCTTATAGCTTAGATCTAATTATAAACCTTTAACTGCTTTTTATCTATAAACTAATAGATAAACTAAATAAATTAACTAAATTCTTGAGATCTACTTATGCTATTATATTAATTATAAATAAGATAATTAGGTATTGCTACTACTAATAGCCTAATTTGCCTATAATAGTGTAGTAGGAGAAAGTATAAAAAAATCACTTTTCTATCTTAACTATAGATTTAACCCCACTGTATGTAGAGAACTATAATAAGGCCTAGTAGCACTTAAAGATATGGCAGATATTAAGAAAATTCAAGAGATTTAGTAAGAACTTCCTAAAGACCTCGAATTTATGCGCGAACGTATGCGCAAATACGCTAATAAGAAAAGAGTTAAGGAACCAACTCTAAAGGAGAGAGATAGTATCTATCTCACTTGATAAAACATTAAACTAAATAACTAAGTGATACATTGGACTATAAAAAACTTAGACTATTTCAAATTAATAAAAAGCTATTAGATATTAGCTATAAACTCTTACTACTGGATACTATAAAGTGCTATCTAATCTTTTATATTTTACTTCTCAAACTAGTACTATAAGGATTATAAATAAATAGCTTTATTATTATGAAATCAAATAAACCAGAATATAGAATTAAATAAATTATTAACTACGTTAAACATAAGAATAAAACTAGATACTGGGAAGAGCAGGAGCCCAGTGGGGACTGCAAAGATAGCAAACAACACAACACTACCCACGAAAGGATATGAATAATAAAAGTAGGCTCAAAGGATGCGCGTAGCGATTCGAAGATCTAATCAGAAAGAATGGGAAGAATTGGGCTTCCAATGAAAGAGATGTTGTGGAAATTGTGTGTAGGATTATTAAGGTGTGAGCCCCCTTGAGGCTGAAAAAGACTATGGATGATGGTGATGATGATGTGTGAAGATGATGAAATGTGCTGGATGTCCCCTTCCTAGATATCCTGAGTGCTGGATGCGCGCGTATATATGCGCATATAGGCTTACATAATCACAGCTTTCCTAGCTATGCGTGGGCGCCAACCCACGTATCCTTTCCCAATACCTCATTAAATAGAAAGGGTATGGACATGAGAATAATATATGGGAACTAACTATAAATCTCGAGCACGTGCAAGAACAACTCCGCACGTATTGGGAATAGCAAATAACAAACAGACTATAAGTAACGCCCACACCCAAGGGAACACGCAAAAACAAAACCTAACTTATTTGACTCTAACTAATCGTTAGATTAATATAATAAGACTAACTATAAGACGCTAATGTATTTATATAACTAGGGATACTAATAAACTAGAATGCCTCACTTAACAAGATATTTAGGGTACTAGGATTCTAATTCCCTAAGACTATATCTAAATCTACTATACTAAAACTACCTATAAACTAAGCCTCTAGCATAGGAGAAATCACTAGTTCCTCCTTAGTAAGTTCATAACCTTTATAAAATACTATTCTTTTCTGCTTTCTTAAATAATCTAGCTACGCTATAGACTTATCTAACTCAGCCTGCGCAGCACATAAGGCAGCAGCCTTTTTATATAACACCTCCTCCTCCACTACTTTAGTATCCTCTAAATAAGTAGCATTATCTAGTAATTAGTTAACTAAGAAATAAGTTAGCAAAATAAGAACACCCTAGTATAGTAATAAATATATATAAGCATAAACCGCATCTGCTACTATATCACATAATCACTTCAAGCAAGTATACTCGCTATAAACTTTACCTCTAGAAAGAAGCTTATAATATTTCCCTATTGAATAATAGTATAAATAAGGCATGTTAATAATAATACTAAACTTAGCAATATAAAGCGCATAGTTATAATAACGAAGAGTAGAGGTAGAATTTGAATTTAATTTCTAAACGCAACCTAATATAGTATTAGCATTATAGGTAAAATCAAGACGTATAATTAATAGATCCTCAACCTAGGACTAATAACCTACTTATATTAGGTCTTAAGGACAAGACCTTTAGAGAGGGAACCTGATATTACAACCTATTATATAAGGATAATAGTTATTTAACCTACTTGGGCGTCGGATAGCTAGGATAGGATATTTATACTTTAGGATTACGGGAGCACTAGGGATGCCCACAGAAGGGAAGAACTATAGTATAGGTTATATAATAATAAAACAAGGAGTAATGAGTAGAGTATAGCAGGAAGCGCTTAGTAATTAGTTAGCCTTACTAACTAATTGCAATCACTAACGCATAGAGGTAATTACCTAATAGCAGGATCAGGGACTATTTGGGACTTATATATAGTATAGACTTAGGTACCCTCAAGGATGGACTTCTATAGCTCTTCAGTAATTAACTTTGTAATTACCCTAATAGGTACTCTCAGCTTTATCTTATACTATAACCCCTTATTAGAACTATAAATAATTACTATACTCCTTAAACCCCAAGATTTATTTAATAACACAACCCAGCAAGACTATACTATTTACCTAGCGTTATCCCTCAGCTTCTATTAGCAGAACCCTACTGTCGGATAGCTAACCGTAATAAGGTAGTAGTATACTAAGGTACCCTGGGGTTATGCCTGTGGTTAGAAGTTCGTTCAGCGCAGTAGTTATCATTAGGTTAGTACTAGTTACCCTTTCTTCTATTATTATTTCATCCTACTTTATTATTCCAAGCGGAATATCCTTTATATTTAAGGCGTTATTTATAGAGGTAGTTATTTATTTTAACTATAATATCTATATACTAGTGGAGTTCTTTAGGGCAATTAAGTTATATAAGCTTATTCTTAACTTCTTTCTTTAGGCCTTAATAGAATTTAGCTATTAGAGCTTCTTCTCCTCAATTTAGTTTAAATAAAATATATTAGAACTTAACAGCATACTTACTAGCTAATCTCTTTTATATGAGATTAGTAAGTTTATATTTAGCAATTCGTTCTTTATCCAGACTTCTAAAAGCTTCCTGAAGTTTCTTCTCAAACTTACTATACTTCCTCAATACTTTCTGAGTTTCTTTATCTTATTCATTATAAGGTCTACTTAGCTAGTCTCTTATCAATAGTTCAAACCAGGCGAAAGCATCTCCCCTAAGGAAAGAAACTACTTAATAAGCCTTTGTAGTCTTATCTAGAAATAAGGTGGTATAGTAATAAAAGTAGGCTTAAGTGCGGGTAAGAAATCCATAAAGGGTTCCTAGCTCTCCTAAGTATAGAGCAGGTTCTAGGTACTTAGCCCTAGGCGTAGGCTAAGTAGCAAGTTGCGCGTTTTCCTACTGAAGCTGGAGGATTATATCGTATATCTATTAAAGGCTTATTGTTTCCTAGTTGCTTGCAGGAGCTATTGGGGCCTATTGGTTATTCGCGGGTCTGGGGGCTGCGGGTTATGCGTTCCCTATATTATTAGCTTGCTGCGCGTTGTTGTTGGGAGTCAATATAATTCCTATCTTATACTATTTAATAGCATTAAAGGTTAACTTACTAAATAAGAGCAATCAAAGTATTATAGTTAGCTATCTAATAGTAGGGTTCTACTAATAGAAGCTGAGGGATAATACTAGGTTAATAATTTAGTTTTACTGGGCTATATTGCTAAATAAATCTTGGGGTTTAAGGAGTATAGTAATTAGTTATAGTCCTCATAAGGGGTTATAATATAAGATAAGGCTAAGAGTACCTATTAGAGTAATCACGAAGTTAATTGCTAAAGAGCTATAGAAATCTGTTCTTAGGAGTCCTAAGTCTATACTATATATAAGTCCCAAATAGTCCCTAGTCCTACTATTAGGTAATTACCTCTATATATTAGTAATTACCTCTATATATTAGTAATTATAATTAGTTAGTAAGGCTAACTAATCACTAAGTACTTCCTGCTGCACTCTACTAATTACTCCTTATCTTATCGTCACGTGACTTATACTATAGTTCTTCCCTTCTGTGAGCATCCCTAGTATCCCCATAATCCTGCAGTATAAATATCCTATCCCAGCCGTCCGACGCCCAAGTAGGTCGGGCAACTATTATCCTTGCATAACGGGTCGTAATGACTAGCTAAATGAGATGCTAGTATAGTTATAGCAAGAGAAATTTCATTATTTACTATAATAAGGCATACAAGGCAGCCCTAATAAGCAAAAATATTATTAATAGCTAGAAATAGACTAATTTATAGCCTATTAGTATAGCTAGACCCCTTATAAGCTCTCTACTACTTGAGAATATATTAACCCCTACTAAACCAGATAGTTAGGTCTATAAAGAGCTCTCTAATAGCAAGGCAAGCGAAAAATAGGCATATCAGCAGTCCCTTAGTCAACCCCTAAGAAGAGGGATAAGCTTTGGGATTAGTTCAGCCTATTTAGCAAGCTAGATAACAATAAGCATACGCAGCGCCTACTTTTTCAGAAGGTTCAGAAGAGCTTTAATAAGAAGGCATATCAATTAGTAATGGCCTAGCGAAAGATTGAGGCACTACAGGCAGAGGTTAATACTAGTAGGGCTAGGAAACGCAAGAAGGTTAAAATAAGCCTAAATTCGAAGTTTACTAATATTAAGGCTATTTAGAGGGCTCAAATCGAGGCGGGCGAACTTGAAAATAGCATAGATAAATCCAGCGAGTCTGAAAACCCTAGTGATAGCGAAAGTTATATCGTCATAGCATCATAATACATATAAAAAGTGGTTGAAGTTGATATGTATTAATGTGAGGGCATCAAAAAATGGGGTGGCCAAACGTGGGGGGTGGCCAAAAGTGGGTGTGGGACGTTACTCAGTCTGGCCGAAGATCAAGAAGGGACGTGACGCATAAGGGCTAATCCTCTAGCGGTAAAACAACCCCAACTTACACAAAAACATCTCCATAATCGCCAGCTGTTGGAAGGGGTACTAGTCTTTCAACATCTATGGGAGATGTGGATGCTTTGGAGGTAAGATGCGATCTGTTCTTGTCTTAGCAGGTGATAGTGATTTGGGCCAACACTGTATGCGGAGATAATAGTGAGATTCATTTGAATATCTCATAATCTATTTCAACTGTACATCTGTACGCGCATAGTAAAGACTTCCATTTCGCAGTGCGTAATCTTGAGTCAATGAAGTTTTGTGAGTCTTGGTTGAAACTTCGTTGATTCAGGCATCCCTGTCTTGCTAATTACTTCTTCAAGAGCCGAGTGCTCTATCCTCACGACTAGTGAAGGAAGTCTACAGCTAGTAACTAAAATACAAGTTTTGCTAAAGAATTATATAGTGCCAATGTTTCGAGAACCTTCAGTACCTTTACTTCACATGGTCTAGAATAAGAATTTCCGCTGAACAGCTATATGCTAGGCTGGAAATCCAAAACACATAAGATGGATTGATTCTTAACTCCGGGAGAAGAAGAAAAGAAAAGAAATGGGAAGCTCTAAAAAAGATTATCGCAAAGTTCCTTTGCCTATGTTGCTGTGGTATTACCCTGTTTCTGGAAGTGACAGCGTTCTGGATGGAATGAACAGAAAGATCCCGCGAACATCTCTTGCAGTCTTCGCGTCGAGATCTCATCACACTTGATTCACCAATACGGTTAATGAAGTTTATTTCTTAGGAGATTTTCTGGGTTCTCCTGAGTGAAGTTAATCCAATACGCTTCCCGTGGTGCAAATGAAATCAGTCTGGCAATATATCATGAGGCTTTGTGTGTGTGTAAGACTTCTTCCACCAACCCTGAAAACACCTCCCGGGGCATTGTGCTTAACCAAAGTTTTGTTTAATGGCGGCAGAAGTGGTCCCAAGCACAGCGTGCAAAATCCAGTTGAGAATATACGAGGAACAGAGTTTCGTTACATGATCGTCAAGGTCACGAAGCACTTAGTCTTGATGCTGCCTCTGTGGGCAATGCATACTTATTTGTAATCAGTGGTCATCGCTTTCAGAATTTATTCATATCCTTCTTGATGTCTTAGATTTCAGTAGCCAAACGACCCAAATCATAGCAATGAGTCTACCACCGCCAAGGCTTTTAAATACGTCTGGCTGCATGTTCACCGTATGACAAGACAGCTTTGCATGCTCGCTCAGCTTTGGTGCCGTTTTAAACCAGCTTCGCCATCAATCTTATGATTCTCGTGCGTCGCTCACGTGAACGGTTCGATCATTGCAAATTCTTAATTAGCCACCGAATAACGCCAAGCGATGAGAGTGAGTTCGAGCTGATGTTCATCTGTTTGGAGGGCGACAGGTGGGTTACTAGGCCACCACAAACATCATCCGCGTAGCGCAATTCACTTCGCGAGTGAGTTCGAATGGGTCATGAAGGTTATCTATTCAATGAGTGATAAAAGCCAGAGAGCAGGTTCATTCTGGAAATGTCGCGATGGACGTTCTCATCGTGTTCCACCATCTTCCACCTTACCTCCCAAGCAGTAGTTAGCTACAAGAATCAAAACGAAGGATAGTCACGTCGTGCAATCACTTTCACTTGCTGAAATCAGACAGGCTCGAATATCTATCCGACCACCTACTATTAGGTCCGCCTACTATTCGGTCCGCGTGACCGAAGCGTACATTTGGACTCAACCTTGTTTCCGCCCAGTGATGGAATCTCTTAGGCTTTTGTGCCCCCCTTCATGAGGCTGATGTCGGACATTCCTTCATCATTTCTAGCTTCGAGAAAGAAACTGGATTCAACACCGTTGTGTGTTGGGTCGTGAGCTTCGACTGCGGAGCAAGGATCAGCCAGCTTGAATACCTTGGACCCTCCGCCCGTGGGCGCGGGATTAGCATTGGCTCGAATCCTCCTGGGCTATTCCCCCTCGGGCGGAAGTCAAGTTCAAAAGGCTAATTCACCTAGATAAAGATCAATCAGGTATAGCCTCTGGGCTAGTTTGGAGACGACATTTACTCCGTGGGCAGCGGAAAGAGATAAATAATCATGGGTAGCAGCGAAGCTGTACCTCTCAAACACACACATGAACCTCAAGAACTGAAACTTACTCGAATAGGCTTAAGGGGGTGCCGAATACCGGGGCGCCGAATACCGCTACTCACCTCAAGGCGTAGCCCTGGCCGATTGCGGCAGCCGGTCCATTTCAAATGCTCCCTCCGGACTTTGTCATGACCTGTCCAATCTATCAAATGTGACAATTCCAATGAGCCGAGATGCCACGTGAATGCGGCTTTCGGCGCACAACAAATGTTTCCATGAGCTCCTCTTTTGGGAAGTCTTATGCGGTGCCAAGGGCTCAGGGCATGCACACTGTCGGCGTTGGTTTGAGGCGCGTGGTAGCTGGGGTGCCCATGTTTGATGGCGAGCCCCTCTGTTTCAAGGCAAACACCAGACGACAAGCGACGCACAGAATCACCCCAGGGTAAACTGAATCTCACAAGGACTGTCCCGATTCAATGCCTGTGAAGGATCTATCCCCGGGAATAGGCTTGGTGTAGAACTTGTTCCGGTGATCCTGTAAGATCATGTAAGTTATCGCAAGCTGGTAAGTACTACGAGGATGTCATGATGCGCCAAGCAAAGAGGCGAAAGTCTGGTCCAGTCTGATGGGCAAGTTCGACCTGATCTTTCAACTCGTAGTAGATTCGGGCAAAAAGAATCTTGCAGATGCAGCTTTACTTCTAATTACATTGACATGAAATACAAATACCACCTTCGACGTATGATCGGAGGGTATCAATGGTCAGTCGCGATTTGTCACCTCTAGGTATATAACATCAGACGGTACCATGACTAATCGCACTCCCATGGCTTTGCCCCGGACGCCAGATGTGCTTGCTTGGCTGAATGTGGGTTGCCAGCCAAATGCATGACGACTTATTTCCTGATGTCAAACCAAACCTCTACGCCTTTTGCCGATCTTCTTCGACCTGAGAGGCTTTCATCCCTCCTCGCCTCGCTCTTTCCGCACGCCACTCGGGTCCCAAGTATTGGTTAATGACCTGAATGGGTGAAATCGCTATGACCACCATAGCCAACGCCAGGAACGCAGTGCCCGGTCCCACGGAGTTGATCATCTGATCCGCGAATGCCACTCCTAGAGCAGCTAGTCCACAACGGATCAGGTTGTTGATGGCAGTCGCGCTCGCGCCTTGTCCCGGACAAAGATCCGAAATAATTGTCTGATTCAGTGCGAAAATACCATTCGCTGAGGCCGCGATGAGAAATTGCATGACCAGCGGAAGCGCGATCCACCCGGGCCGGGATGTCGCCGAGGGATATGCCAGAGAAAAGCCATAGCCGGCGATGGATACAGTGAACATCGCCACTATCCATGGCAGCCGCTGTAACCGAACTTTCTCAAGTGGAAAATCCGGAGGAATGTCCTTTGGGGACAGCTCCTCGTCTTCTCTCATGCCATGCGACGCCTTGTAGTCGGCAGACACGATTTTATAATCCCGCGTCAGGAGCTTGCCCGCCAGGACAGACCCGATGATGGTTCCGAAGCCTGTTCACATGGTGTGTCAGCTCAGTCGAGACACATACATCCCTCGGCCGAGAGGTCTTCGCAACCGTTGCGAGTGATAGACTCGCAAGTCAGATCCACTTACCGTTGGGCAAGAATGCGACACCCAAGAGAAGCTCGTTCAAAAAGGGGAACCGTGCTTTGAAAACCGGTGTGGTGCTGGTTGTGACCATGTTCCAAATGGCGTAGATAAAGCCACCCCAAATAAGGTTTATAACAAGATCTTTCTCTCTAAGAAGTTTGAATGGTCTTAAAAACGTCCATATTGTAATCTTTGTGCGGTTCAATGGCCCGTCAGGGTCTCGCATGTACTTGGGTTCCGACGTCACGTATCTGATAAGAGGTTTGTAAATCGGTCCATTGATTCTCAGTGAGCCATCGCCTGCAATACTTCTCATAGTTTCAGGGAGGAGCGCCACGATTGCGAACAGGATCAACGAAGAGGCGATGAGTAGAAAGACAAAAACAGATCGAAATCCGAGGGAATTAGCCAGGGCACCGCCGAGAACGGGACCAATAGCAGTGGAGAAATTACGAACTGCTCGCAGTATCAGATATTGATTCATATCCGCGATGTGTTGTAACATACTTGCTTGATAGAAGCTAATGAACGCTCCTCTTTCGGAGGTCGGAGAGATATCTTGAATAACTCCATTTCCTGCAACTTCCGTTAGTTACCTTTCCAAACAGTTAACGGGAGATTGGGAGGCTGACCGATGCTAACAGTTGAGGCGCTCCCTGCTGCCTGGACACCCCTGAAAATGAGCAGGACGGGATAATTCGGCGAAAAGCTAAGCGCGACGTTGGCGCCTATGTAGACTATAAAGGATGCTATATAGGTGGGCCGTCGACCTACAGTATCTGACATGGGACCCCATAGCAGAGGAGAAACGGCTTGCATGATCAGATAAGACGTGATTGTCAGCGAGACCTGTGAGGAGGTCACCATCAGATCCTGCAAAACGTAGTTAGTAACAAAACCAATAAGGCTACACGTGCTCTTACCCTCGCAATAGCATCGAGGGACGGGTTGTAGATATTGGATGACAAGCCGCTGAAAAGTCCTGCAGTGCCAATAATAACGATAACAAGCCATTTGTGTCGTTTTGGAAATACGTGATATGGCTGATCGTCGTTGTTGTCATCTTCCTGATCTTCGATGCCGTTGGCGTCGTCGAATGGGTTTCGACCATTCCCGCCGCGTGCTTCATCGTATAGGTGGGTAAACAGCGACTCCTCCGAGAACTTGCTGCGCAACTCTCCGTTGTCGTTTCGTTGCCATGTTCTCTTCCGAATCGGCGGTGGCCTTAAGGGATAGTTGTTTCGCCCTCGAGCCTTACCGAGTCGGATACCAGATCCCGCCCGAGATAGCCGCGTTGGAAGGAACTTTTCGTCATGGTACCGGTCCGGTACGAATTCGAAGTCGTGAGAAAGAAAGTTGTAGGCTGCCGCTGAAGCAGCAGACAAACTTCCCCAAACACCCCTCTTCAACGTGGGCCGTTGTTGCTGCTGATGCGGCGATGGAAGTCTGTTGGGGTTCATAGCTCTCTTGAATTCTGTTCTCTCTTCGGTCGTCGTCGGTCAAAGAGAATCTACGAAACCTATCTCTACGGCATCACCAGCCGCTGCGCTCGGTCGCATGGAAGCATATAAGTGCATCGACTGCGATGGTCACTCGGATGGACGCCCTAAGCATTACTCCCACCGCCACGCAGTGACGCAGCCGGCTGGCCGTCTTCGTCGGGCTTGACGTCAGCCAGATCGCGAATACTGTCGAGAACAGCTGCTCTGTTTAAGGCAAACAGCTCGGATTAGGAACCCAAGGAAATGGGACTAGTGGGGGGAACAGGTCCAAACCCCCGTCTAGACGTTGAAAGGGGTGGCCTGCGACTCAACGCACGGTCAAGCTCCCACCCCTCATATGCACGGGAAGCGCAGGTTACAGAAGATGGTTTCGAAAAAAAAAACAAAAGCCCATTTGGCATCCCATCTTCTCAGCCAGTCCCGCCTCTGTCGTGAAACGTTGAGGCTGCTTCGACGCAGCGTCGCAGTGATTACAAGCATCGAGATGTGACCCCATTTCGGCACCCTCCACAGGCTCAACACAAATCAGAGGAGCCGAACCTGAATCCGGAGTGGAAGACGAGGACGACCATGGGGAACAAGGGGTTGGGGAGCGCACGTTCTCCTCGTCGAAAGCGCCCTAAATTGCGCCTGGTTTGTTTTCGACAAGTAGAATTTGACACCCAAACATCAACATCTTCACGCAGAAACCTGTTGTTGCCCACTTGCCTCATTGGGACATCCCACTTCCCCTAAACGAGTCCGAAGGCCCGAGAGGTGGCGTCTCCGTGCCGTGACTTTGACATGAGCCAAAAGTCAAATAGTCTGGCACGTCAAAAAGGTCAAAGACAGGCCCTGGATAAGAGATATCAGTGCCACTGCGTTGTCTCCGCCTGGGCTAATCCGCCGTCACACCCTAGCCTGAATATTTTCTGGGCTGATCAACAAATCGGTCTCGCACGGGAAGCAATCTACGACATGCTTGCAAGTGTGTAATTGAAGAGGTCCACAGAACAAGTTACCGGACAGCGTTGGTGATTCGACTCAGAGGTGTTGGAAGGAAGCAATACAGTACTTGTTAGGAAGCGAGGGGATCACAGACCTTCAACAACATGACGGACATCGTCGAACGCGAGGCACAGGATGCGAAACCTGATCGAGAAGCCGCGAAAGCGGCGGCCGCCGCGGAGGGCAAGCCCGACGCCAACGTTCTACCCATCGATCCAAATCAGCTTCTCTCTTTCCTTGGCCTGAGTAACAGCGGTCAGCCACAGGCGACGAATCCGGGAGCACCTACGAATGGACTCCCGCCAAACAATAATGCCAACTTGCCTACGGTCACGATATTCATTACCCAGCCACCGGTGACTGAGACTGTAATGATTCTGGTCCCAACAACAGTCACTGTCACCGCGACTCCGGCGCCGCCGCCGCCGCCGCTGCCTCCCGCTACCACTCCGTTGCCTGCACCAGCTCCTCCTCCACCACCGGCGAATACACCACCACCCCCTCCTCCACCCGTAAACAACTCACCACCGCCACCGCCACCGGCCTTGCCTCCGATGAGTTCCTCGCTAGGCCTCGCACCGCCGATTCCCCCTGGTGTTACCCCTGCTCCAAGTGGACTACCACCTCCGGCGGCCGCGATGCCGCCTGCTTCATCGGCGACGTCCAGTTCTGTGCCCAAAGGCGCTGGCGGTACTCCGACAGCTGTCGTTCTCTTGGGTGTGTTCGGAGGTGTCGGTACGTGAAATTCTTTGATGCAGCGTTGAATGCCGCTTACATGTTTCATAGCTGGCGTGTCTCTCCTAGCGATGGGCATCTTCATCTACGGCTTGATGAGACGCAGGAAAGCCAAGGCTGAGGCGGAAGTAGGTAGAAATCCAGAGAATCCCAGAACCTCAGCTAACAATGGCATAGACGGCTAGTGTTAGTAATTTGCAAATTGGCAGGCCAATGCCCAACTAAACTCATCTAGGATACGGAGGAGGTGACGGAAATTCGGCAAATATAAATAAAACATCAAGCGTTAGCGGGACGGCAACACTCTTCAGGGACTACGACAGCAAACCTGTATGTAAAGTGATGAAGAGAAAGCCTATCCATCAATAGTATTTGGGATGAGTGGCGTTATGGAGAACTAGATACCTACTGGCACGCTTCAGGTAGACCGAGGGTCAGGAATTGGGAAGGAAACAAACAACTATTGTTTACTGTCTAATTTTATGCAGAATCATGTTCGACCTTAGTAATTTTATGGTGACGAGCTGTTTTCACGCCAATCCATCCCATAGCTCCTTCAGCCATTCCGCGACTTTGTTCGCGACGACCTCACTGTTCTTCTCTGTGGTACAAAAAGCATGGGGCAATTCCGTGTCGTCGATTTCCACACGCGCCCAACCGTTCTCGATGGGCTTCTCTCGAGCGCGGATGAAGCGATCCCGGAAATGATCCGCGACCCAATGATCCCTTTTGCCGAAGAGAAAAAAGAATCTTGGCGTCGTTCTTTTCCCATGGCTGCAGCTAGCATCTTCCTCTTCGACCTCCCACAGGTCTTGCTCCCATTTCTCTTCCGTAATGACTTTCATTTCGTCTTTGCCCATGTGGATAGCCTGCCAAACACTGTCGCGGCTCTTCAAAAAACCCGTGGTGACCTCGACTGCCTTTGTTCCCATCCCGAGCACACTCCTCACGAACCATCGCAAAGCCCACGCGGGCCACAAGTCCAGAAACCTTTGCGCGACGACGTGGGCGATGTTATTGAGCATAGGCGTCGTACGGATAAGCTCCAGCCTCTTTCCGCTCGGAGACTGCGCCATGTGTGTGACGGTCGGGAACAGCAAGATACCCGCATGTAGCTTGAGGTGTGGTGCGCGCGAGGGGTCTCTGAGGTGTCTGTGAAAGATCTCCAGCGCAATGTAGCTTCCCACCGAGTGCCCTGCCAGAACGATGAAGTCATATGGCTCGCCCTTCTTCCCGGGCGCGTTCCGTGACGAGTCTGTCTGCCTCAGGGACGCCAGATGCTCAAAGATGGCCTCGATCTGGTGCTCCACGTCGTACGGTGGGTTGTCATTGCTGAAGGGCTCATGGCTCTCATCACGGAACCCGAAGAGATCGCGACCATGAACGTGAATACGGCCGTCCGCCCATCCGATACGAGCCTTCACTGAATCGAAGAAGTCGGTGTAGTAGTCCACTAGGCCTGGATTGCCCGGAATGAAGAAGAGCAGGCCGTGGACTGTCATCTTTGACCCGTATGCGAGCTCTGTGAAGCCCAGCTCACGACACACAGCAGCACGGCCCGCACAGACTGTCTCGGCTACGTGCCGAGGATGGGTGTCGTCTGAAGTTGGAGGGAAGAGTGAGAGGCGGATAATCGACGGGGGATCCACCGCTGAATCGGAATCGATTGCCCCTTTTAGCGAGTGTCCGGGTGCGGTGTTGTAGCGCCAGGTGTTGCCGTCTGAAGGGGGGCGCGGAGATAATCGATCGGCGTTTAGTGTCGCCGACGCAGCTTGCAACAGCGCACGTACCCTCACTATGAGCCTGAATGAAGGTGATGAGTTGAGTAAAGAAGGAGTGAACAACCAACGCTTGAATTTTAAATGAGGTATTAGGGCTATATTATTGTCTTCTTATAAGCCACCGAATCAAGCTTTGCAACATACTGTTAGTCAATACTGGCTGGGAAATATCGTTCCGATCTCATGAGAGACGAACGCACGTCGACGGCGGACGATCTTGCCGAGTCGAAAGCTTCACGGGAATGTGTGTCGCATTTTCGGATACCGATTCGTGCATATATAACACTGTAATATATACGTCGACTCGTCATACCGTTGCCCTTCCTCTTTTTCTGACGCATGGGTAATTACATTTTGAAGCGGAACCCAGGATGCATCCAACCAAGTCTGAACTCATGCTCTTCCTCGGACAGTCCATTCCGGTGCCTCACATCCAGCCGATAGTCTCGCTCACCTCTCTCACGTTTTCGATTCTCTACCTTCATGTACAAGGGGAGGACGAATCCGACCATCAGAAGCCCTACTAAGCAGCCGAAGTTGATTGCGTGGCCCTTTATGTACCTGTAGGAGAAAATCAGATTTGTTGCTCACTCGTGAGGCCTGAGCACTTACTGAGGTCCTTCTGTCTTTATGTATGTAAATGAGGCAAGGAAGGCCGCCGAATTGCCGATGGATAGCACGAAGCCGAGCGCAATAGCACGAACATAATGTGGCGATGCGTTGACGCTGAGCCAAGTGAGGGCCAATGGTGGAGTGGCGTTGACGGACATGGCGACGAGAAAACACCCAGCATATTGCAGTCTGACGTTCAAGAAAACCGGCGGAGGACCAACCTTTGCCCCTATCATCAGGAACATATAACCAAGAGCTCCGATTGCGCTGCAAATGTTGAGCGGAAGCGCAGCTTTCCCCGACCGTTGACTCCAGTAACACATGCCGATGGTGAACAGCAGAGCAGCAAGGTTAGGCGGGGCCGTCATCAAAGACGCCTCAAGCTTCTTGAAACCCATGGCGGATATGAGAGTTGGAAGAAACATGGAAAAGCTCATGACGGCCTCTATGGAGAAGAAAGAAGCCACGGCGATGGTTATGGTGACGACATTGAGGACGGCACTCTTGACTGTGTCCCAGTTCAAAGGGTCTTTTGATGCGCCGCCTTGAGTCTGCATGCGTTCCACGGCGAATGACTTCTCTGCTGGCGTCAAGAACTTCGCATCTCCCGGCGTATGCGGGAGGAACAGTAAAAGCCCGGCCCCGGTGATCACGGTCAAGGCACCTTCGATGAAGAAGATCCAGGGCCAGCCGTTGAAGCCTGGAACTCTGATCTGCGCCAGGCCACTTCCCATAAGACCACCCAAGAAGCCCGCCAAGGCGGTACTTGAGTAGAAAAGCCCGACGCGGAGGACAAGTTCATCGGCAGTGTAGAAGAACCCGAGGTAGATTAGAACACCACCGAGGAAGGAGCTTTCGGCCAGGCCCAGAAAGACACGAGTGATGCACAGTCCAGCAAAGTTCGTGATGAAGCCTGCGGAAACCGTGACGAGACCCCACGCAATGACGAGGCAGGGAAGCCAGATGGCGCCTCCGACCCGTCGAACAGCAAGATTGCCGGGGATGTTGAAAAGCATGTTCAAAATGAAGAACATAGCCAAAGAAGTATTGAATTGGTTGCCAACAAGGTCGAGATCTGTCTCGAGCCCGTTGATGCGGGCCAGGGCAAAATTGCTCTTGTCCAAGAAGAAGAAGAGATAAGCCAGGAACATGGCGGGGACCAGACGGAAATCGAACTTGCGGACAACTGATGATCGAAGCGTTTCTGCGCCCCCATCGTGAAGCTGCTCGAACGATTCGATGTTTTGGGAGCTGTGCCTCTCCTTCAATGAAGCGTTCGACGTAAAGTTGCTGAGACCAGAATCGCTCGTCTGGCCTTCATGGTCGGCCTGCGTGACGGCGTCTGAATCGCGGCAGGATTTCAGAAGGTTGGGCATATTGGCGCAGAAATTGGTCGCGACCGACGTGTTTCCAACAAAACCCAAGCGTCGAGTGGTATGCTCCGGGCCGCTAAGGCAGAAGCGCTCACCACTCCGCGTGGGATGGGATGAACAATGGCTCGAGGGAGGAAAGAATGCGACTTGACGGGCTCGATCCCGACAGTCAACCAATAATGAATGGGTTATGATGTGCTGGTGACCGTCACACTGTATCCCTCGACGACGAAGAGAGAGCACATCGGAGCAAGAACCCCCTTTTCATGCGAAAGGCAGACGGCGGTCAAGTGCAATTGACATTTGGAATACGGCAACAATTGCCTGCAGGCTTTTCTGGCCCATGGCCGCGGGCGTCTGGCGTTAATACTGCAGATGCGCCCCAGTCCAAATGATATGTCTCACCCACCTTTGTGAGCTGTCTTGCTTTTTTCAGTACTGGAATCATGGAGATTTCCGTAAGCAGTAAGGAATGGAATACGACAGGCCAATTGCAGCGCTCTTCCAGTCGCCTGGGCACGTTGACAAACGACCCGTTATCGCCTTGGCCCAGGTAAATCAGCCATCTTTCCCAGACAATTGATCATACCCTCGACCTCTAACGTTGCAAGGCATCTCAGCCAGTCGCACAAAACGAACACCTGCATGCCTTGGCGAACCAGGGTGAACGCGCAACTAGGATGCTGAGAGGCCAGAGTTTTGAGACATTGGGGAGGACAATCGGCAAACTGCATGCTTCTGTGTCACTCGCTTGCTCCTCTTGCATGATATTTCTTCTTTTCGGTGGAGCCTGGAACAGCCATGGACGATTGCGGCACGACTTTGAGCGTTGGTTTTCATTCTGTTCTTGATTATCGTGCCATCTACCCGCGAAAAAAAAACTTCTCGCATTGAGCGTGATGAGGATAAATTTCAGGTCGGACCATGGCTGCTGAGACGTCAATTTATCTGGGTGCTGAAGCAACGGCGAGGGTCAATTGTCTGTTGCGAGGGCTGGATTCTTAGCACCCGAGAACGTCGTGCTGATTCGATGCCATTTACAGGAAATCGCGGGACACCAGGTAAGACTAAACTTGTCAAGAACGGACAACTAGGTAATAGGAAAAGTACCTGAACTTATATACCGAGAACACAGAATGCGATATAATTCTACGAGTTAATCCGAGAGGTGATCGTTGCGACAGGCAAGGTGTAAGATCTGAAAGCTTACTGCACTTGTCCCAGACCACTTGGCATTTCGACTTTCCGTTAGAAGGACGAGAAGTAACACAGCTCGCCACAACATTGAAGGTTTCGTGGAAAAGGTGGTGTTGCAGAGACATCATGCGCCATTTTTTCGCCGGTTCAGAGACTGAACCATGCCTCTCTGGAATCTTCGCAGGCGTTTCATTTGTCTTACCCACACTAGACTCCATGGTACCAATGATGCGGCATTCCCAAATTCTGGAACTTGGGAAGATCAATGTTCGCCATCGTCTTATGGTTTCTGTCCTGCCCAGGAATAGTATGTGCCATATGCGTGCACATTAAGAATCTTGAGCGCCGTTCTCACGGACACGAGAAACACCTCGATTTCGGTAGCAGTTAATCCCAACTTTAGTAGGGGTTTGCTGGCGGCCGCGCCCAAGAGATCCTGCATTATAGTGCGCATGTAGTCACCCACAAGAATCAGGGTTCTGCTCTTCGGCCAAGCTCCAACCGGGACCTTATGAGGCGTCTTCTTGATGTTGATGAAGCCGGCTTCCTCCATCAGCTCACCAATTGAAGGGGCTATTCGAATATCGACGTTGAGCATCAGCATAGCTTCGTGTAGTTGCGACCAAAACTGGATGAGTGGCCAATCAGCTGGCATGGTGTCGTCGTCGCATTCTACGTTGGAGTTAAAGTCTTGAATCTCAACCCAACCTCCAGGTTTCAAGTTGCTGAAGCATCATAATCAGCTGATGAAATATCTTCACATGCTGGGAGCGTGATATAAAGGGGGAAAAGGAAAGAACGAGAGAAATCAGGCCTTACGCGAAGCAACGCTCCAAGAGCTCAGGGAGGTCGTGCATCCATGTCGCCAGATTACGCATGTGAATGAAATCAAAGTCGTTGTCGAACTAAATCATCATCCCTTCGCATCAGTGATATGAGAGCCAGTCGCATCAACCATTTGTCTCTTACCAGCCACTCATCCTCTACATCGTCGACGATGAATCGGACATTGCACGGTACCCTGTTTTACGTGTAATGTCAGGAACTAGTTGCATTCCAAGTTGCTCAGTAATCAGCGATGACTTACCATTCTGGCTGAATTGGCGACAAATCCGCCCCGGTGACAACGGCAGTCGGATAATTCTCTCCGACTATGCGTTGTTGAGGATCATTCAGTTCGGAACGCTGACAATTCTGGAAGTTCGCATACCTTCCAAAGCCCAGATACCTGTGTTTGTCAGATCAACGACTTCACTCAAGATGGCTATCGTGGGACGTACCGGTACCAGTCCCGAGATCGATGATCTTTTCAATTTTGAGGACTATCGCCAATATGTGCATGGAATAACTTTCCATCAGAGAGTTCCAGCACCATGGCATGCTTCATGTCTTCGCGATTCTGTTCGGTCTCGTCGTTCGGAATCGGGGTATCTACCGTCCCTGTAGGAATGATAGCTGAAGAAGAATGACGTAAGTGAAGTTCTCACCACGTGAATTTCTCACCACTAGGACTTTGCCGTGGACCTTACCGCCTCCCGTTGGCATATGCGTGCCTCTGGACTGAAGAAGCCAGCGACGTTGAGGACGATGAGCGCCCATTTCACTCCTGAGGCGTGAAATCATCACCCGTTTCATGCCCATTACCCGCTTCAATGAATTCGGGCGGCTGGCCCGCAGTTGCTGCTGGCTCCTGGATCGTAGCCACCTCTTATCTTCGTGCGTCGGCGTACCAGCTGGTGGCTGCTCTGCGGCGATCGGCGTGCGATGTTGTACAGAGGACCACTTCTCCCGAACGTGAACACCGGAAATCAGAAACATTGAAGAAGAGGGGTGTTCGCCTTTTTCGATGGCTGTCGAGCGCCAAGTTCAGAAGCGGGCCAGTTGCGGTCGTTCGCTCGGAGTGTACGCTCATGATTGGTTTGTTCTCTGATATCGGCGGTCTGTTAAGGACCTCAGGGCCAATTAGTCCCCTGAATGCAAGGGTTTGGGCGGAATGCGGTGACGCTGGTTTCTTGGGGTATCGCATTGCAATGGAGCATAGATTCGCCTGGTGCGGACGTGTTTTTGAGGCGTGTTTGGGTTATTTCCGGCTGGGATCGGGCTCAAGGCCGAGGCTCCGCGTATTCCGGCATCATTGTCTGATTCGCGACGTGTTCGGTATGTGGAGGATGCACTGGAGCAAGCCGTTCACAGCCCAAGGGTCATCTGCGGGCGTTGAGTTGAGACTTTAGCTAGCCGGACGATCAACCTTCTTCATGCCGGTGCAATTGACCGCTGGCTTAGAGACTACTAATATGGGCTACTCGCCAATGTTAGTATCCCGAAAGCGACATAGAGCACTCGGTAAGGGTCATCAGTCGCCAGGGAAACCTGCGACTGGATTTCAAAGGAGAGTCGAATACTTAAAGGCTAGGAATGCAAGCGCCAACTTCTCTTCTCACCTGTACGGATAAGCCGAGATCAACGTCGGAAAAACTCAGACCCCAGGCTCCAACCACTTAAAGACTTGCTTTCTCTTTCTCGATGAGTCTTGCTCTCGAGGCTCGATCAGCGACTCGGCTATCCGGTGTCGATCCGCTTTCAGGGCCGAGTCAAACACAGCATCGAATCAAACGGCTTGAAAGCCGCCCGAAATACAGTTAGTAATCCAAAATTTCCGAGCGATACTCCGCCAGCGCTTCCGGTTCAACCCCCGATCGCCCGGATAATTATCGGGGCAAGCGCTTCGGCTTCCCCGCCCTGCTCACGGTGGGAGGCGGAAGTTGGAAAGAGTCAGACAGCCCTATCTCTTTGCTTTCCGCCGCGTCCCCGTTATTCGACTCTCGCTCACGAGGTCTTGATTGCGGCTTTGAGTCGAACATCACATACAGATTGTGTTGACAGAGTTTCTACTGTCAAAAATGTCGCAAACCGCCACGCAGACGCGACTCGAGGCCCATCACACGCCCTTCGGCCCAGAGGCGGTCGAGCTCGGCCGTGTAAGCTCCAGTCACGGCCGATCACTTGGCGATGTATCCCCGAAAAAGGACGGACCCGACGAGCATCAATCCTCTGACTCCAAAGGCGGCGACTTTGAGCCCCCCGAGAATGCTCAGAGTGAAGTCGAACGATGGAACTTTCCTCAGGGTAACGTTGGACGGCTTGGTTTCGCTTTCGTATCTTTCATCATCGCCGGCATGAATGATGCGGCAGTCGGCGTGAGTGCTTTTGGTAACGGACTTGAACCTCTGCTAACCTTGATAGGCCTTGATTCCATACGTATGTGGTCACTTCCACCGTCGGCGACTTGCAACCCTGGCTCACCCAACAACAGCTTGAAACCTACTACGATCTCAGCTACACGATCGTCTCCCTGATCTTCCTCACTCCCTTCGCCGGGTACTCTGTCGCGGCGTTCACCAATGCCCGCATCCATCACAAGTTCGGTCAACGGGGCGTCGCCGTCATGGCGCCCATCTGCCACATGATGACTTACGTTGTCTTGGCTCTCCATCCACCGTATCCTGTCCTTGTCGTGGCCAACATGATCAGTGGCTTTGGAAACGGTCTGACTGACGCTTGTTTCTGTGCATGGATTTCAACCATGGCAAAAGGGAACACAATCCAAGGGTTTTTGCACTCATTCTACTCCGTGGGTGCCCTCATTGCGCCGCTCATTGCCACCTCCATGGTCGTAACGGCAGGGCTGCCTTGGTACAACTACTACTACTTCATGGTAGCCACCACCCTTGACTTCGTCCAAAAGCACGGAGCTCGCTAATCACAATCTAGGTGGGCATGTCCGTCATTGAACTTGTGGGCCTTACCATCACCTTCTGGCAGAAGACAGGCGCGATATACCGTGCAGAGCACGCACATGAAGACCAAGAGACCGGTGGCGCTGGTACCAGAGTCGCACTCAAGTCCAAGGTTACCTGGCTTTGTTCTCTGTTCTTCTTTGCTTACATGGGTGTCGAAGGTCAGTAACATCCTCTACCGCCCCTCTCCAAGTCGGAACTGACGTCTTGCAGTCGGTCTTGGTGGCTGGATTGTCACCTTCATGCTGCGCGTCCGCAAAGCATCCGCTTACGCTTCCGGTATTTCCGCAACAGGGTTCTGGGCAGGCCAGGCCGCTGGACGCGCCGGGCTTGGGTTTGTGACCGAACGCTTTGGTGAGAGGCTTTGCATTACGATCTATTTGGACTGTTGCATCGCCCTTCAGTTGCTGTTCTGGCTTGTTCCTCAGTTCATCGTGTCCGCTGTTGCGGTCGCTTTTCTGGGGTTCTTTCTCGGTCCCATGTTTCCTGGTGCTGTAATGATGACAACTAAGCTGCTCCCTAAACATATCCACGTGAGCGCCATCGGCTTCGCCATGGCAATTGGGGGAACGGGCGGAACAGTCTTTCCATTCATCATGTATGTTTTCCTTCGTCCTTTGCTACCCCTTAACCTGACTGATCATTTCACAGTGGTGCCATTGCTACGCATAAGGGAGTGGCTGTGCTGCAGCCGATCATCCTGGCAATCATCGCTGTTGTGGCCATTGTTTGGCTTAGCTTCCCTCGCATCAAGAAGAGAGACTGAGATCAAAAAGGGTTAGGAAGAGATATTATTCAGCCTACGTAGTAGACGGCAGATTTATATACAATGCCTCCAAATACCCAGCTCTGGCAAAACATGTTGACCCCTTATGTACACATTAGGGGCGTACATACACAAGCCATTGCCGTCCCTCATATATACTGAATCAACTATGTACAAAGAAAGATGTGTTCCACCACTTGATCCTCAAAGACTGCTTACAGCTTCTGGCCAGCAGTGCCGGGAATTGTACCAGCAACCTTGGCGGAGCCGAGAGCCTCGATCTTGTAGGGAAGCGAGCCAGAGGTGAGGGTACCCTTGGGGGCAGAGTTCTTAGAGCCACCGAGGTCGACATCCTCGGCGACAGCGTAACCAGTCTGCTTGGAGTCGGCGAAGAAGATGGCCCGGGCGGGGCACTTGTTGAAAGCGGAGCTCTGAACAAGGACTTGAGCACCCATGCGAGTGTTGACGCCGGTCAGGAGCAGGCTGTCGTAGTAGTTGTTCACGACGTGGACGGTACCGAAGCGAACGAGAGGGGCGCGGGAGTTGACGTTGAACCAGTGGTTGTTGGCGTCTTAAGCTCTTGTTAGCGCCGAGTCTTGGACTCAAGATTCACGGTATACTTACAGGTAACGTGAAGCTTGCCCTTGTCTTCGCTGCCGTTGGAGTCCGAGTGACCGACCAGAGATCCCTTCCACTAGATTCACGTTTGAGCTTGCATTCAACGGAGATGGGGTTCAGACTTGGACTGTAGGCGAAAGACTTACGTGGTCGTGGAAGTAGACGTTGGAGACAGTGATCCAGTCAGCGCCGTGGGAGATATCGAGGAGACCGTCAAGATCGTCCTTTCCTCCGGACAGGTCGCCACTGAGGTCACAGTGGTCAACCCAGACGTTGGTGGACTCGTCAATGCCGATGGCATCACCGTTCGAGGACGGAACGCCACCAATCTTCATGTTGCGGACGATGACGTTCTTGACTCGGCGGATGTACAGGCCGACGCCGGTCAGGGCTGAGCGTGATCACCTCGTCAGCTTTGACCCAAGATAGATAGTCTTTCCTGTCACTTACAGCTGCCCTTCTCTCCGATAATGGTCTTGTCAGCGGAGACGCGGACCTTGGCACTACCCTTGATGGCACCGGACACGATGATGGTCAAGGGGCCCTTCTGCTTAGCGGCAGCGACGAGCTCCTCGGCGCTCTTGACAGTGACGGTCTCGCCAGCGGCACCACCGGTGGTACCGCCGTTCTCCGTGCAGTAACCGATGTTACAGGCCTCAGCAGCCTGGCGGCGGGCGACCTCGTTGCGGGCGCTGATGATGTTGGTGGGCGAGGCCACAGCCAGAGCGGCCATAAGAGTGATAGCAGAGAACTTCATCTTGGATATTTGTACGGAGTTTCTTTTTGGACAAAATCGTTTCAAGAAAAGAAATAGGCAGATTGTTTAAAGTGGGTGACTAGCACTGGAGAATGATTTGAGAATGGGATGAACTGGAGAAAGGACGAAAGAGAGTGAAAGAGCTGTGAATGGGAGCCTGAGAGAACTGACGGTCCGACCTGGCGATAGTCGATCTTCTTATATACAATATTGGAAGAACGGAAGTCTTGGCTCTCGACTCGGATGGGGTCTTTCATGATGCCTCCAAGCGCTAGACGGGGTCACCCCGTCTACAGCATGGCGAGCTGCCTGGTCCTTTCGTGGATGTCCCGTACAGACCCATCAAAGCCCTTGATCATTTCCCGATCTGCGAGACCTGGGATGATTTCACAAATGACCCAGGATCCTGGTCATTGCGGGACGAAATGTCCGTGGATGGAGAGCCGGCCGTTGTAACTTGTTGTTTGCAGAGGAAGGGATTGGTCTCAAACATGGACGTCACAATGAAGAGTAAGGGAGAACCTGGAAGCACCTCTCCATTCGGTTCGGCGTGCCGGAGTGCTTAATTCAGCGGGCTGGGCATGGCTTGACTACCTAAAAGGTGTAAGAAACAAATAGAACGAGAAGGGTGGCATGCATGATGCAGGAGCAAGCGTAGTATGCGGAGTCAAAAGGGATGTCCACAGCCTGACAATGTCACGAATTCGGCGTTGGGACGATGAAGACCACAGGGAAAGTCGTATGAAGTTGCAGGGGCTGTGAATAGGCTCATTCGGATGTCTGGCCCATGTCCACGCGAGGGCAGAAAGGAACAAACCAGTCAGCCCCCAACTGGGCTGTACCGCTGCCCAGCGCGTGAGGGTGTGACCTTGGGCTACAGGAACCACCTTGCATGTTTCGAGTCTTTGAGTTAGGAGTACGGTAGCGTGCGCGGCACTCCAGAGATAGATGAACGCCAAGATCCGACCCAAATGATTGAGGACGGCCGTTGGAGGAAGAACTCGAACGACAACGTCGCTGCGCCTTTGCAACGGGAACCGTCGCCCATCTTAGAAAATGTTGCGCTGATCGGATGGGGGGCTCAAAAGACTTTTGACATGGGTGTTGGCGTGCTGTGAGTTGTTGCGGAGGATGATCCCTGTTCCCCACGGCTGTCAGATATTAGACAGCTGCCGACTATTCTCACCAAAATTCACAGTCATGCAGCTTGCGGTAAGCCAAATGAGATCTCTCCAGCTCACTTCACTTGAAGCATCAAGCTTGGACGTCATTGAATCGAAGACTCACAAAACCGAGTCTGAAAATGCGACTGCCTGGGTGAGAGACAGAGTGAATGAGTGAGAGGGGCGGTCTTGGCGTGTTGCACTATGAAAAAGGGGGAATGCCCGCCAAGACTGTGAGTGTTGGCAATGGAACTTGGCATTCTGCATTGGCAGCCTACTCTCTTCTACCAATCTTTATGAGTCTTGCCTGATGTCCACCATCTCGACTCCGTTCCTCACTTCTCATCGGCGCACACGTCCATTTTTTACCCGTACGGACACGCTGTTCTAGGTTCCGTCGCCTCCCGCCGGCCAAACCAGAACAAGCTCGCCAAGAGCTTTATATCAATCTGGTCTTGGCGTATCTTTATCGCTATACTACAAAGCAGGAAATTGTTACCTGAAACCAAGTCCTGGGAAGAGCTCGTATTCGAATGGGAGAACTTATCCCAATGGGAGACTCCCATTCTTCTCCCGGAGAAGTCGAGAGCGACACACACTGGAACTCCACAAATGATGATCATGACTTTGCCTTGTGGGAGAAACTGCAGAGTGGAAGATTCCCCTGCATACTCTTTGCTCATCTAGGAACCAGACATGAACGTCACACATATGGACCGCTACACTGCAGGACTACTTGCAGATCGGTTTCTCTCGGAATTGAAGCCAATGAAGCCCAGTGTCCGATGGTTCTGCGGCAGACCTAGCATGGACTAGAGCATTACAATGCCGAACCGAGGCGGGGCGGCAATGCAGACGAGTTCTCAATCGTGCAGAATTATGCCAACTAAAAGAGCTACAGTACTTCAACGACTCAACCCTCTTTAGTAAGCGATTAAGGTGATAATCGTCATCCCCAGATTTTCGCACGAATGGGGAGAACTGTGTACTCGCTGAAATTCCACGCGGAACAGGTGCCGAGTCACGTCAACGCGCAGAAGATGGCCGCCGGCGTATTCGGATCCCGTCTGATTCCACGCGATGCCCGACCTCAACAGAGACATCTCGTTTTTGACCAAGGATCACCCTTTCCGCACAGGGTCAAAAGATCGGTGAAGGCTTCAATTTGTCCGAACTACTGATCCGCCTTACCAGGGAACATCAGATGAGTGAACATATGTAAGCATAAGGAATAACTCGCTTGGCTGAGGGCACTTCGAGTCGGTTTTGAAATAAGATGACATACTGATTCTCGGCTTCATCATCTTGCAAAGCAGCAGTTTTTCCGTCCAAGACAATGTCTGCGAACGCGATGTAACCATTTCCGGGCTATCTAGGACCGCTGAGACTACTTCGTCAGTCAGTCGCGGAAGATCGACTGAACGCACTGAAGTCCCACTAGTCTCATTGAAACCATGCCGCCAAATGCAATCGTCTCGTTTGCCGACATTCGGCGAGTCTTAAGGCACCAATTACCGCTCGTGGATAACTCAGGGCTCTACCGCTATGTAGTTTCCCTCTCACCTAGTTCTTGGCTGAGGTACTGCGCCGCTAACTCTATTCCGTCTCTTCCAGATGAAAACCGCAGCATCGACAGCATCACTTCAGCGAGTGGGCAAGTTACTTTCCATAACGGCCATTAACTGGAAGAAACAAGATTCTGGAAGCAAGCAACCGATTCTGAAGTACGGAAACTCGGAGGTCATTGCAATCTCCACGCGAAATTTGCATAAGAGATAGCCTGACGAAAGGTTTGGGTCCTTATTCTCTCGGCTACACTCGTTGACACGGTGCAGCTTGATGAGCTATATCTACAGATTCGCTATTGCTCCGGAGAAAGCAACGCCAATTGGGCATGAGAATTGTGATAATTGCCTCTTTGAAGTATTCCTCTGTCGAGCTGTTGAAGGATTTCCTCGCCAGTGCGAAATATTGATACGAGTGTGACCAAGAAAGGCACAGCACACCTGCGTTATCCCAGTTGCCAGTTGCTGGTCGGAATCCGGAACACTGTTGTCATTTACTAAATGAAGATCAGTGTTGTCAAGTGGCGTCATCTAAATGTTGTCAGATCTGGTTGCCGGCGTGGAAAGGCCTCCGGTGATGTCGGAGTTCTCTTCGCGCAGTGCCGTAGACACCGAAGCTAGACCGCCTGAGCGACGCGATCGCGTCATCTTAGAGCGGTGACAGAAGCGAGGTGTATGAGTTTAAACCGCTGTAACGCTTCCTGTTCGGGACTACCGACCGACATCCAGCGCTGGATTTCCGGAGGCCTGGCTGACTAAGTGGGGCCGAGGTCCGGCTTGGCCTACCGAGTCCATGAGAAGGGCAGGCATCATGGTTCGAAATAGACAGGTATGCAACGGCGTGCTTCCAGGATTTATATTCCCTGGCGTATAAGATCTTTTAAACTATTGACACAGAGTTGCGGTGTTGGAGATCACACCTCAACCAGCACCTTTTACCAGAATGGTCAAGTCGGCGGTTTGCGCAGCTGTTGTTGCCCTGTGGCGGCTGGTCAATTTTATAGCCGCGGCTTCGCAGTCCAACAGCTCGGCATGGATGGATACCTGGAGGTCTCACGTTCTCCAAAGGAACGCACCAATGACCTGCTTCGTCTTTTGACATGGGACGAGAAAGTCGGCCAGCAGGGTGGTGTTAGTCGACTCGGCGACTCGCTGAGAGGGTCAATGGCCAAGTTTCATACGATGAGACTTCCTTCGAGGAAATAAGAAAGACTCAGAACGGTCAAACTGGTGAGTCCTCGTTACTTATATCAACAGACACGAGCTAAGAGACCAGAGGCTTCGGAGCACCGACCAATTATGCCCACGAACTGTTGCCTCTTGCCAACAAGATCAGGGCGCAGCAGATCAAAAACGCGCGTCTCGGTATCCCCTACATCACTATTGCAGAATCTATCAATGGCTTGATAATTTCAAGAGCTACTATTTTCACCGGCCAACTCTATGGGTTCGACATGGAACATCCCGCTTTACGAGCAAGCAGTTGCTGATATTCGTGACGAGAACATGGCCGTTGGGACTCGATGGTTTCTTTCCCCTGAAGTTGATCTCGCAAAAGACCCAGAAACGGACGCAATGGTGAGATATAATGTTAGCTTTCCAGACCACTTAGCCGCCGACTCAACTAATCAGTTCTCTACCCAGGTTCGGCGAGGACCCGTATCTTGTCGGAGAGTTTGCCACAGAATACGTCGACACGATGCAGGAAAAAAACGGATAAGGCTTCGTGAAGGTCGCAACGACTATCAAACATTGGGTTTACGGCTCCAGCAGCGGCGGGGTTAACACCGCCAGCATGCAAGGAGGTCTCAGGTCTGAACCACATCCTCAACGACATCGGTACCCCGTACGTCAAAGATTTCAAAGACGCCAATCCGCTCTCCCTTATGGTATCATACGCAAGCGTCGAGTCTTGACCAGATCCCGCTGCCCCAAAACAAACACCTTGATAAGGATGTATTGCGGGACTTATTCGGCTTCGAAGGACTGATCATGTCTGATGCTGGCTCCATCAGAAAGATGTATACCCCGTACAAGGTTGCCAAGTCGTTCAAAGACGCGGGGTTGAAGGCTCTCCGTGGAGGCATGGAGCACGAACTGCCTCCCCGTCCACCTTCAGCGTTTCCGACCCTCATCGATTCAGGCAACGATCCCGAGATCATAGGATTCGTAGATGAGGCAGTGCGCGCTCTTCCTGAGATCAATTTATCAAGTTTGCCACTGGCACCTTTGATCTCACTCTTTCGTCTGTCGATAATCTGAACGCAACTCTGAGAAACCAGAAGCATCTCGAGACCAGCCGCAACATCTCCCGTGAAGCCATTGTTCTGATTCAGAACGATGGTACGTTGCCTCTCCAGAGAGACCAGGTCCCGCGGATCGCACCTCTTGGCCCGTATGCCAACATTCTCAGTGCTGGTCAGTATGCCGCCAACAACGCTTCCGATCCGTCCTACGGCGATACTGTCCGCCGTAGCCTGGAGCATGGACTCGGCGCTGACAACGTGAGGTTCGTTGCCGGAGTCGACGTACTCGGAACCAACGACCTCCCGGAATCGATGAAGCCGTCGCTGCCGCCAAGGAAGTCGGGCTTGCGGTCGTTGTCCTTGGCTCTGGATGGGAATCCTTCAACAGTTCCTACGAACCTCTGCATAGAACAGACGGCGAAGGCTTCAGCCATCCCGATCTCGGATTTCCTGGCCTCCAGCAGGACCTCATTGACGCCGTTCTCGACGCCGGTGTGCCGACGATGTTTGGTACTCAGCGGCGGCCAGACATTCCTCTGAACGAATCGACCAAGCGCAGCAAGGCAATACTACACACGTGGCTCGCAGGAGAGTTCACAGCTGACGCGCCAGTCAAGATAATATTTGGCGAGGTGAACCCCAGAAGTAAACTGACCATCACTTTTCCTGGAGCCGAGGGGAGCATTCCCGGTCGTGTACGATTACTTCCCGTCGGACGATGAGGGCGGCTTTGGCACTGCAAACGCCGCAACGGAGTACGACTGGCACCTATCGCTACTGACTCGCTACGCGCCCCTTAGATTTGGGTTTGGACTGAACTACGCGACTTTCAACACATCATCTCCAACTTTGACTCGCAGTTCCATTGGCAATAACGGTATTTCCGATGTTTGCGACAAGAACAATTGAGTCATTATCACTGTACTGGTTTCAAACACTGGCGAGGTGTCAGGCAAGGAAGTCGTCCAGCTCTATTATCGACCCGAGTATACTCAGATTGAGTTTCCTGTCATGAAGCTCGTACGTTTCGTGAAGATTGAGATTGCTGCGGGTTCGTGAAGATTGAGATTGCTGCGGGTGAATCAAAACAGGTCAGGTTGACGATTCCATACGAAGAGCTCGGGTATTTTGTGGGTGATGAGTGGGAGGTTGAGACTGGGCTGTATAACTTCTGGATCGGCAGTGGCTCAAGGACTGACGATTTGCAAGGGTTGAATGCGACGTTGGTTTGATCTGAGGACAAAGATTTTGGCAAGGAACAGAACGTGTTTCTGCTAAGTACACAACGACCAAATATCAAGTTATCCTTGCCTCGGTTAATTTATAATCACACGAACCTTGAAACCACATCATTATTAGTGTTCTTATCAAAGACAGCTAGAGATAATAACGTCCCACACCCACTTCTGGGCACCCCCCACATTTGGGCACCCCAAAAATGCCTCACCGCTATGACTACCCGCTAACTTCAAACCTATATAACTTTACCAAATTTCACTTAATAAACTTCATTTCTAGTATATAGCTTTATAAGCCTCAAATGCCTTCATATTCCGAAGATGACGTCCTCCGGGCGCTTGATGCTATTATAAATAGTATATCTATTAAAAAAGCTGCATATAAGCATAGTATGCCGCGTTTAACTCTATAGAATCAGATTAGAGGTTTATAGATGTGAGATATAGCCTTTTCTAATCTATAAAGGCTCTCTCTAATCTAAGAAAGTTACTTCGCTAAATAGGTTTAAATTTAGGCTGCTCTAGGCCTACTTCTAACTTATTATGAACTTAAGGACTTTATTAAACGCATTCTATAGGTCTATAGAGACTCTTAGCCTCTTGGGAAGAACTAGATGTAGTCTTTTATTAAGAGAAACCCATCTATAAGGGTTCAAAGAAGCAGAGTAATTAATTCCTAGCGTATTAATAGAGCCTCAACTGATATACTTAGGTAATAGTTCAAACACCTCGCTATATCTAAGACTATAGCTATTAAGGACTCTAATTAATATAATATAGATGAGACTAGTATTCTAGAAGGCAGAGAGTTAAATAGGCTTATGCTTAAATTGTTAGAAACTCATTCTATTTATGAGAAATAGCCTAGATCGCATGCTTAGATATCTCTAATTAAGTATATCTCTATAACTAGTAAGGCACTACCTCTACTTATTATATATAAGGGCAAGAGTATCTAGTAGTAATAATTCCCTCTAGATCTAAAGCTATATAAATCCTAGAAGTTTATAGCTATAGAAAACGGGTAGACTTTAGACTCTACTACTATTAAGTGGTTAATAGAGGTCTTTATCCCTTTAACCTAGCTAGAGAACCTCTTAGAGGTTAGATTATCAATCTTAGATAGTTATAGAAGCTATAAGACTACTACTTATATATATATATACTTCAGAAATAAAATATACTTACTATCCTTATTAGTATATATACTATATATTCTTTAGCTACTTAATTAGTTAGTCTTTAGGCCTCTTAAGGTAGTATAAAAGAAGGAGCTTAGATTACTAGCTAAATAGGTATTACGGTCAGCTATCCAACGGTAGGGTTCTGCTAATAGAAGCTGAGGGATGACGCTAGGTTGATAGTATGGTCTTGCTGTGCTGTGTTGCTGAATGAATCTTGGGGTTCTAGGAGTATAGTGATTAGTTATAGTCCTCACAAGGGGATCGCAGTATAAGATAAAGCTGAGAGTACCTATTAGGGTAATTATGAAGTTGATTGCTGAAGAGCTATAGAAGTCTATTCTTAGGAGTCCTAAGTCTATACTATATATAAGTCCCAAATAGTCCTTTTTACCCTCATTACTAATCACTAATTGGGTACTAGTAATCGCTTAGTAGTTGCGGGTGAGCGCTTAGTGGTTCTCACTATATGCTTAGTCTTATCTTATTATTATATAACTTATACTATAGTTCTTTTATACTATGAGCATCCTAATGTTCCCGTGATCCTATAGTATAAATATCCTGCTCTAGCTATCTGATGCCTAGGTGGTTTAGTTAGTTATTATCCTTATATAATAGGTTATAATATTAGGTCTTCCTTCTAAAGGTCTTATCCTTAAGACCTAATATAAGTAAGTTATTAGTCCCAGGTTGGGGACCTATTAATTATGCGTCCTGATTTACTTATAATACTAATACTATATTAGGTTGCGTTCCTAAAAATCCTATAATCTCCACGCTTTATTATTATTGTCGTTCTTTAAATATTATGGAGAATAGTTTTAAAGTTATGCCTTGCTATTATTATTATTCTAAGGGCCTGCGTTATAAGATATTACTTAGGTCCTTAGTTTATAGTAAGTGTATTACTATTAGTAGTACCTATCGTTTATGTAATACTTCTAATGATGCGATCTGTTAATATTTATAGTGTCTTTTATTTATTATTCTATTGCTGATTCGTTTTTATAGTAGAACGCCTAATAGTTAAGTCTTAGCGTCTAGATAATAAAGAGGAGGAAATAGAGGAATTATTTTAAAGGAGAATAGAAGCGCTGTAGAAGGCGCAGGCTGAAGTGAATGAGATGCTTATGAAGCTAGATTGCATTTATAAAGCTAAGAGGATGGTTTTTAAGAAGGGTTATAAAGAGACTTCTGTAGTAGCTGCGGAGGATGAAGGATTGGGGGGTTCTTCTATTAAGCTTCTTTTGGTCTATAAAGCGCAATTAATGGGAGGTTTTAGTATAGTAGATTTAGATATAGTCCTAGGGGATTAGAATCCTAGCACCCCGAACTTTTTATTAGGTGAGGCGTCCTAGTTTGCTAGCGTCCCTAGTTATATAAATGGGTTGGAATCTTGCGGCTAGTCTTATTATAGTAGTCTAATTATTAGTTAGGGTTAGATAAATTAGGTCTTATTTCTGTATGTTCCCTTAGGTGCGGATGTTATTTGTGGTTTATTTATTTTTTGTTATTCCTAATATGTGTGGAGTTGATCTTATGTGTGTTTGAGGTTTGTAGTTAGTTCCTATATATTATCCTTATTTCTATAACCTTTCTATTTAATGAGGTATTAGGTTTTATTTTTGTTTTTAATATAGTTAATAATTTGTTTGATTTTATATTCCGGTTTATTTAATTCTATAATAATAAGGTTATTTATTTATAATCCTTATGGTACTAGTTTGAGAAGTAAAATATAAAAAATTAGATAGTACCTTATAGTATTTAGTAGTGAGAGTTTATAGCTAATATCTAATAGTTTTTTATTAATTTGAAATAGTTTAAGGTTTTTATAGTCTAATTTGTTGCTTAGTTATTTGGTTTTAATATTTTATTAGGTGAGGTAGATACTATCTCCCTCCTTTAGAATTAGTCCCTTAACTCTTTTCTTATTAGTATATTTATATATCTGTTTGCGCATAAATTTGAGGTCCTTAGGAAGGTTTTATTAGATTTCCCGAATTCTCCTAATATCCGCCACAGCTTTAAGTGCTACTAGGCCCTATTATAGTTCTCTATATATAGTGGGGTTAAATCTATAGTTGAGATAGAATAGTAATTCTTTTATACTTTCTCTTACTATATTATTATAGGCAAATTAGGCTATTAGTACTAGTAATACCTAATTATCTTATTTATAATTAATATAATAGTATAAGTAGATCTTAAGGATTTAGTTAATTTATTTAGTTTATCTATTGGTTTGTAGGTAAAAAGCGGTTAAGAGTTTATAATTAGATCTAAGCTGCGAGATAAGGGATCTCCAGAACTTTAAAGTAAATAGTTTATCTCTATCTAAAACAATTTCTATTAGTATGCTATATTAGCTAATAATAGGTTTCAGAAATATATAACTAAGGTCTTCTGCAGTACTTAATTCTATATATAGGATAAAGTAGGCGTATTTTATAAGTTAGTTTATAATAACTAAAATACTATTATACTTAGTATTAGTTATT